>VUQS01029211.1:0-10793 GCA_015108495.1 Heterochromis multidens | reverse complement strand
TGCTACAGTACACAATGCCCGCAGGACAAGGGACTTCTTCCAGGAGAATAACATCACTCTTTTGGACCATCCTGTGTGTTCCCCTGATCTAAATCCAATTGAGAACCTTTGGGGATGGATGGCAAGGGAAGTTTACAAAAATGGACAACAGTTCCAGACAGTAGATGCCCTTCGTGCGGCCGTCTTCACCACTTGGAGAAATGTTCCCACTCACTTCATGGAAACACTTGCATCAAGCATGCCGCAACGAATTTTTAAAGTGATCAACAATAACGGTGGAGCTACTCATTACTGAGTTCATGTTTGGAACTTTGATTTCTGTTTTGGGGGGTTTACGTTTTTTTGGAGGTGTGGTCCTAAACTTTTGATCAGCTGTGAAACAGCCTGTTTCAGTTTAAGCGTTGTTTTCAATAAATTGCATGCTCAAAAAGATGTTTTGTCTCACTCCCATTTCTTCTTGTTGCATGTTGAAGCTCTACTTGGAACCTTGTTACGATCCAGCCATGCAACATATGATTTTTTGCCATTTTTCAAGTGGTCTTAAACTTTTGATCAGGACTGTACTTTGGAATAGTATAGTTGCATTTATAGAAAAGAATAATCTGGCTAAACTAACATACACATAGTTGTATCTTGGATGTCTTATTGGAACACATCGAATAATTGCTCAGTGAATGCTGGAAAAATGTAAGTGAATCTTGAATTTAGTAACTTGTAGGACTTCCTTTAGCAGTAACAATCTCAAACATTTATAGCATTTATAGCATTATAGCAATAATAAGGAGGACTTTTAGACTGTCTCTCCTAACAAAACTATTTCAGTTCATTGATTTTTTTTTTTTTTTTTTCTGGGATCTTGATTGTTGTAGCACGACCTCTTCAAATCATGCTACAGCAATCAAGATATCCCAGGTTGTTAGCTCTTACATATAACCTTTGTAGAAGCACTTTTGATGAGGAGTTGGGGTCAGTTCTGACCTTCTAAGCTTCATGTCATGGACTGCATCCCTCACATTATTCTATCAAATTTCTTGATAAAATTGTGAATTAATGGTGTCCAAGATCTGAGGTAACAAATCAAAAACCAAAAACAAAACCACGATGGTACCTCCACCATGAATTAGTGCTTCATGCTTTATTTCTTTGTTTACTAAAATGCCAGCTTTTAAGAAAATTTCTCATTTACATCTGTAGTCTCTACCAAGTTATGTAGGTGTTTTGCTGTCATTTTGGCTTGACGTTTGTAGGACACCCATTTAAAGACATTTTTTGGTAATAGTTTTGTAGCCTTTTCCAGCATTGTGCATCTTTATAATTTCTTTTAAGGCCCTGTGTAAGTTGTTTTGACCAAGGCATAGTTCACAAAATTTGTAAAGAGGAACAGATTTTGTCAGTAAACAGGTTTTCCATGTCTTTATTTATAGAGAGGTGAACTGACACTTCCAGTCTCATTTCTTTTATTGGAATTGCTAACACAAAGGCCCACTTTTTCTAGAGGGGAATTTGAATGCTTACGCAGTGTTCTTACACTCTACACTATGGGCCAGATTTACTAATGTGCTGTCAGTACTTACAGAGAGAGCGCAGTAACAAGATTGCACATAAGAGGTGGGAACTCAGAGATTTCTTTTAGTAAATCTGGCCCTATGTGTGTTAGTAGTCAAGTCAAAATTCAGAAATTCAAACCACATTTTTTGAGTGATCTCCAGAAATCCTGGTACTTCCAAATAGCTTTAAAAGCCTGCTGGCCTAATGGAATAGTATGCATGCTCTGGACAGATTAACTGAATATAGATTTGTTTGGCTGCAGTAACAGAAGACATGTTTGGCAAAATCCAAAGGTCGCTTTTCATGAGAAGACCATCATTCCAAATGGGAAGCATGGGGTTGGAAATGTTATGGTTTGGGATTTATTTCCTGACTTAGGAACTGGGCAGCTCACAGTCATTGCTTCAGCTCTGAATTCTGCATCATGTGAAACAGTGCTTGAAGATAGTGTTAGGTTATCTGTCCAAAAGTGTAAATCGAACTTGAATGGGACCTGTCAACTAGATAATAATCTTAAGCACACAGCAACCTCATTAAAGAATCTCTCAACTAGAAGAAATAGAGGATTACTAGATAAAATCTTACTGAAATGCTTTGGGGAGATTTAAAACAGGAAATATTTGCAACTGAATGTATTTTGCATGGAAGAGTGTTTGAAATGTTCAGGTATCCAGAGTCAGAGACCGGTAGACAATTATGCAAAATGCCAACAAAAAGTCTGCTAAATGGGTAATATCTGAGGCCAAGGGTATAGTAACTTCTCCCATAGAAGAATATTATATCTATTAATATTTTTGTTCAATAAAATACTGAAAAGGCTAATTCAGATTTTTTCAAGCATATCACCTTTATCTCTAGGCAGTGTATAACAGAGTCTCAAATGTTTGCTCGTTAATATATGTCAAAAAGACAGCAAGTGTTCATTCCTGTTTTTTCACCAGTGTATTATCAATTATGGTGTAAAAGGAAGTGAGTTGGTTAAGCTTATAAATGTTGATCACGTCCACATTACTCCACATTATCAGGACATGGGGTGTTTCCTATTCAAAAAGCTGCTCATGCAAGACAGTACATTTTTAGATCTACTCTTTTATAGCCAAAGCTAGACTCTAAACTTCCTGTTGAGGGGTAAAGTGGAAAAAGACTGATGAATATAATAACTTTAGCACACTGCCTGAGGCTTTTACGTCGGCACTCACCTCTCATAAGTAACAGCATGCTGCATAGTGGATTCAGCTCTCCAATATATTTTAGATCTTTTGTATGAACATGCTTCTTAATCAGCATTTGGCAAATATATAATTGTAAAAGATTTAGCAAAGTGTAATAGAGAGTAAGAGGCCATACAGGACTGTGTCTTTAAAAACAGATCACTGCTTGGGGAGCTTGGTAGCAGTTTTCTAATGGTAAAGAACAAAGCAGCAGCCTTGGCAGCACTTTTTTAAGGTTGGGCCAGTTTCTGCCCACAGAGAACAGTGTAGCAATAATTTTCTGCCCCTACCACTGAATGCTATTGAGAGTTGAGCTGCTTTTTAGGTAATTTGCTTGTTTAAAAAAATAGCTTGCTTGTGTTTGTAATAATCATTCAGATGCTGAATAAAACTGTGTTTTGTGAAATAATTATACAGTAGGCACATTGACAGACAAATAATGCCCTAGCTTTCCTCTCTTAATTGATCTCAGTAGCATATGTGGTTATGTTCAATGGTGATTATGGAAGTGCTTTAGGTAGTTAAGGTACATTTTTGTGAGTCATACTTGTAAGATTCTGCCTTGTGAAAAACATTTCTTTTTTAATGTACCTCTGATTATATTCATGGAACTAGAATAGATGGTAGTCGTGACAACTGTATTATGAAGAGAAAGAGACAAATTAGCTTGTCTGTTTGTAGAGAATAATAAAAAAAAAATCTATTTTTTTAAAATAAAAAGTAACTATTATTATGCTGCTTTTCAGTGTGTGTTTGTTCCTCATGGTGTCAAGAACAAACATCTGGATAGATGCATGACTGCGTATGTCCTGACCTTTTTGCCTGTTTTGAAATTACTGAGCTTTTATTTGTTAGTGTGACAATCTGTGAGTTATTTAAGTTTTATATATTGACTTTGTCTTTCACTGTTTTTTTAAGTGTAGGCTCAAGTTGCCTTCACAGTCATCATTCTACTCTGTACGGTGGGTACATACACATGGCTGACTGAGTGTAGGTGTGCCTGTGCATTCGTGTGTGTTGGTGCATTGAAACGTGGATGCCCAGTCCCCTCAGCGGATTGTGTCGCTCCTGCTTAGACCCCATATGAGCTCAATCCAAACTGAACAGTGCTGGCCCATTCTGCAGCCTCAGTTCCTCTGGTAAATGGCTGGCTGAGTGGCGGTAATTGCCTCCCGCCCTGCCAGTTCACAAAAGCATCAGAAAATGCTGTGCAGAGATTCAAACTATAGCTCCCATTAGATTACACTGAGCAAGGTTGGGTGTCCCAATTGCCGATTGTCACCCCACCACACCCTCTCACAGTCTGAGGTTCACTACCTTAAATGTGAAGAAACAGGACTGCAAACATCAGGCAAGATTGTTTTCCAGTGTAGTTAGGGGGGAGATGTTTGCTTAGATAAACAGAAAGGTCATTAGCAGGAGACATGAAGAAGCTCTGACAAATGAAGTCAAGCCCATTTAATGCTCCATTCTTGGAGGAGGTAGCTGAGTGGAGATGAAAAAAATGGAAAATTGCCCTAACTGTATATCTTAGTTTTCTCAGTAAGCATCTAAACCAGAGCAGGCATCTTGAGAATGAAGGGAATAAACCGATATAGCATATAGTATATACACAGTATTTTTTCTTTCATATGCCTCAAACTGCCAGCATATCCCAAACATCCCTCAGGCAAAAACTCATTTGATTACCAACCAGTATTGCATTCTCAATATATGATGGTGTGATGCTTCTTTCTTGCCGTTCTATCTCAGACATCTGTTTGTATGGGTGAACAGATGGGGGGACAGGGGAGGAGATACTCTAGAGGTTATTGGCTATTGAGAAAAATGCTTGCGTGACTTCCCTTCCCCCCTAACACTTTTGCTTTCTCAGTACATCTTACCTTGGTGGACACAAGTGCATAACTGGCACATGTGACTCTCCCACCTACAGTGTGGCACTGTAGCACACATATGCGCTTTTCTCCTATATGTGTCGATGTGTGTTTATATGCACGGGCGCATATATTGGCAGCAGAACATACTCACTTGAGAATGGCTCATTACTCTGTGTGTGTCTGTGTGTGTGTAAATGTGTAGTCTCACGAGACCCCCCCCACCACCATCAGCAGCAGCTCATCAAAGCAATATATTAAAATGAGATGACTCAGACTGATGATGACGCTTTGAGACCCACTATACCAGCAGTGTAGAAAAAGATAACATGTTTGTCTCATTCTTTTCTCCCTCTCCCCATCTTTCATATGTGGTCAAATAAGGAGAGGACACTTCACTAACACACTCATACACAGGCATAGGAATAACAGGATGGTCTGATCACATGGCGTGCAGGTCTGTGTGGTCAAAACTGACATTAGCTGTATTAGCAACTACAGTCAAAGTTAAGATTGTATGTTCTTGATACGCTGAGAAAGGTTAGGAAAAAAGAACTATCTATGTATATTCATGTTCATGTGCTTATTTGTTTAGCCGTAACTGTAAACTGAGGACTCTGCCTTCCATTCTACTTCAGAAACTCTAGAAACCACAAGCAAAGTTCTCTGCTTGGCTGATATGGTACTATGAGGTGTTTAAGATGAGACCTGGTGATTCAGGACTTGTAAATGAAACATGTGATGGCTAAGCCTCTATATCCACTTTGAGGTTTTGGTGGCTATGTGATTAGGGAAGTGGCTTGTATAGAATGTTTGTCACCTAGGTTGATTATTTATCTGAAGGTTTATATGGACTTTAGCAATCAGTCTCTTGCTCTCTCTCCTCCAGAGGTGTGTATGATGAAGCAAAATTAATGGAGTTGTGTGAAGCTTGAAGTCAGAGTTTTCAGTGTCACAAAAGTGTCTCTCTTTTTACCTGGCTAAATCACCATGGTAACCTATGCTCAGTACATAACCTGGTCTGGAGGAGAATTTCAGTTTAAAATTGGCTAGAAGTGCCGCGTTTTCACTTATTCTTTCTTATTTACAGCATGTGTTAAGTGCACTATAGATTCTCTGCTGGGGGTATACGTTTAATATGTGCACCTTGTTAAGTTGTGCCTTACTAACATCACAAATGAAGCCCAGCTGAGCAAACTGTGCATGCCATTGTCAGTGCAATTTGCACATATTCATTTGGTGATGCAGGAAATGTATACGTTTTTTTATACTTGATTCTAATCTGCTGCTAAGTCTGTTTTACACTGCTAAAACTGTGGCTTCCTGAAAATAGAAAACACACGAAGAATACCTGTTCAAACTAATTAATTTCACTTTGATCTGGCGACTAAACTAAATTTCTGCATCTCTTTTATTAGGCTGTGGGGCAGTAATCTTAAATGTTTAAATGTATCCAGCTTGAGAGCTCTAATGTGCAGCCATCACAACAGAAACAAGCAGCAGCACTGAGAGCACACTCAGTGTTAAAATAAATATATTAACTTGAATTAAATTGTTTATATTACCGCTCTGCACTAAATCCCAAGATTAACAATTTTCTACAGTATTAATCTCTTGTTTTATTGGCAACAGTGTTATATTTTTATATTCTTTATTATCATTTTATCATCATCATCTGATAATGTTTCTGATTGGAGCAGGCGGCACTCACAGAGATTATTTTGTCCGGAACATGAGTCATATGAGGCAAGAAACGCCCTTTTTTATGTGAGCGCGCAGAGCCTGAAACAAAAAGCCCAACTTAACAGAGAAAGTTGATAACCACTGTTGAATTTCCCATTATCGCTATCTGGGGTTTTAGGTTTTGTCGAGCCAGCTAATGCAAGGAAAGCCTTGTTGTGTTGAATTTCCTTCGCAGTGTACCCCTCAGGCCATCTGGGTTTGTTAGAACTTTCTTTACATTATCTCTTGATTAACTTACAAAGCACAGGTCCACATACTATACATATTACTGATAAACTGATGACATATTTAACTTTTTGTTTTTGTTTTTTTTATAAATTTACTTTTCATATAAATCATGTGATATGTGGTCTCCTTAATTTCTCCTTCCCTTTGAGCCAAGGTCGTGACAAAAGTGAAAAGACAGATTCAGTTTTGGTTTGGGGCGTGACCCATTGTAAATTATTAATTGGATAGTAAGATAATACTGTCTGGTGTTTGTGAAAGAGAACTGGGCATTGTTCAAAGAGAAGAAAGACAGGACATCCTTATCTAGATTTTTTACATCTTTGCATGTAGAATATACATGCTCTGGAGTTCAGCCACGATTTAAGGAAGCTTCCAGTTTTGGGTTAAGCTAGATTTGACACATAAAACAATCTGTACTGAATGCCTAGTATGAAATTGATTTCTTCATACCTAATTTCTATAAAGAAAGCAAACAACATATTTGCCCAAATGTCAGATTGTCCTTTAACCATTCCTCTCACCTCATACTGAAATCTGTGTTAAACACAGAGAATAATCCAGGATTACATAACAGCAGCTGCATGGCAGATGTTGTGACCCACTTGTCTATTCACTTGAGTGCAAGGTTGTGACTTCTGCGGATTTTGGGTGATTATTTAATATTTATTCAGACATACATATGAGATCACAGAGAGTTGTGAAGGTTAACTGGTCTAATAATAGTGACCCTGAAGTGCAATATATATATTTATTTATTTATATATATATATATCTATATATATATATATATATATATATATGTATATGTGTATATATATATGTATGTATATGTGTATATGTATATGTATGTATATGTATATGTATGTATATGTATATGTATGTATATGTATATATGTATATGTATGTATATATATAGCTGAAAATTAATTATAGTAAAATGGATATTATGTCACTGATGCATAACCCACTCAGTGCCAAACCTAGAGTAAGTCTTTGGAAAAAATTGTTAGTGACACTATAAACAGACACTGAATTGTTTGACAGTTAATTAACTGTTTGCGTGTTAATTATTCGGTTACTCTTGGAAATCTCCAGCTATCCCTTGTGCTTGGTAGCATCATGGTTAGCAGAATGCTGACAAAAGAAAACCTTCCTCATCCACAGGGAACATGATGATCTTGTGGTTAATAAAAACTGTTAAGGTATTGAATGTGAAACACTGACATTGAACAAAAGTGAGTATAGCATTAGTTTATGCAGGCCACAAAGTTAAGGTCAGCCTCGATCCCTATCTCAACTGCAAATATCATATAGGTATGCTATTTAAGCTGCTTTAGCTTGCCCAAAATTGCTGCTTATCTGCAAGCATCTTTGCAACCTATCTCCACCCCAGCTCAGCTTTTTCATGCTGTTTCTGACTTAAAGTCATGTCTGTTATAATTGATGCCTGCTCTGTTATGTGCTAGGTCTTGCTGCTGCTCTTCATGCCTTCGGCTTTCTGTTTATGCACATGGAAAGGCAGGGAGGTGTGCTCTCCCTACCAAATGCTTTCCATAAATGTGCACAGAAGGGCAGTAGAAGTCCCAGAAGAGAGCCATGCCACCAGATATATTTCTTTAGACCATAGTGTTCCTGACTGAAATAATTTTTATTTATGAAAAAGAAAAAACAACCTTTTAGCAATGCTGCAACTTTGACTAAAAGTTGGGCATTGACAAAATCAGCTATGACAACTTCATGTTTGCCCCCTTTATGCATGATTTGGTACTACTGGCTCTGAAATCATTGTTAATAACATTTAATGCCCAAGACAAGTCTTGACCATGTCCAGGCCAGAGTAGTAGGCACTAAGCACTGGATTTAATACAGCTGTCCCACACTGAATATATATGCCCTTGACATGACAAAGAGAGGTGAAGGGCTGAAAGTGGTCACATTGCATTAGCATCGAGCATGCCTGAGTGGCTGACAGGGCAATCTGACTGGAGCCCAATGGTGGTAAAGGCAGTATACAGGAGGAGAGGGACAGAGGGTCTACCATGCTTTGGGCATTACATGGGACAGTCAGATGGGGTCACTCAGCAAAACCAAGCAGCCACCCATCAATAATTAAATCAGTCACAGTCAATATATTTCAGCATGAGTGCCTGAGCACTTTGATCACAACAGAAAACAACAAAACTGACATCGCAGAGGAGAAATTAAGCTGTTTATTTGACAGAAAACAAACTGCTACACGGGTGCAATGTCTGTCTGCCTTCTTTATAAAATAGGCATTCATGTGTATACACAAGTAGGAAACTTCTTATGCTGTCTGCTTTTTCTCAATTCAGAGTGAGTGTGCGCACAGCGAGTAGTCTATTGCTCTTTATGGAGAGGATGGCTTTTCACCAGAGCTGTGGCCCTTTTGTCAAATTAGATTAAGGGCTGCTTACTCATTATTGACAGGAGCCGCTTGCAGTAATGACCCATAGTGAGAGAGTCATTTCCTTTGATGTAAGAACACAGGCTACACTGGACATTTCCCACAGCATATCTCTTTGGGGGGGGAGCCCTTTGATGGCCATTACATTTTTGTGAATTATTCCACATTGCAATGCTAGTTCTGCGTCTGGTCCGACTTTGATCTAAAAAGTGTCTGTCTGATGTGCTTTTTTTCTTCCCACTCCCCTTCTTTGGCCCACCCTAAAGTCAGTTGACAGGGAGGTTAGATTTCATAAAGGCCCTTAGGAGTGTGTGTCTGCATTTCATTTGTTTGAGTTGGGAAGATGACAGAAGTCACATTTAATTACAGGGTTCTTGTGTCAGCTCAGGAGATAAGGGGGTATGCTGTGAGTGCATGATGCATACGAAGTGATCATAGTCTGTTCTCTTCCATATTCCAGAGGAAAATATATCTGACCATTAGACTTTCATGTAAGGCAAAGTATTTGAATTTTTGCTACAGAATTTATTTATCACACTCATGCAATTATGTTTGTGCACATGTGTACATACGTGCACTATGGTCCTTCATGTGTATGTTTGCATTGTGTGCTTGCACACCTGCTTCAGTCTGTGTTGTGCATTTGGCCCACTGCAATGCCCCAGAGCTGTGCAGCTGCCCTGTGCAAACAGCAGGTTTCCCAGTGAGATGCTAAAGAGGAAGATTGACATTGTGTGTGGTTCTTTGTGATTAACACTAGCCAGACTGCCAGAAAAGAAGAAAGCTATCTGCCTCTGATTACACAGTGAGAGTTCACTTTTAAAACTTACCAGTACACCTTACCATTAGGATCCAACCTAGTCTGTGGTATTGTTAAACGCCTGTTCACATCAGGTCTACAGAGAAAAGTGTGCGGGGAGATCTCAATTGGACCTGGCAGTTGGGTAGAAGAAGTAGTTGCTAATCAAAGTCTAGCATTCAGATCTGGCAGTATGCGTTACTACCAATGACAGAGACTGAGCTGTTGTATATAGCCTTGGTACCATCTGAGATTTGAGATGTCCTCACTGCAAGCTCTTGGCCCTGCCAAAATGTTACCCTGACTTAACTCTGAATCTATGTAATTGCATCATCTCACACCATGTGTTACCACTGACCTTTACAGGGTGGGTGTGATAAAAATAGAAAATTCCAAGATTTATTCTTATGCTGATAATGTTCATATTCTTTCCCCATAAGGTGCACTGATAAATCCCAGATAAAGATTTTGTCCCACAAGATTTTTAAGTTGGGAAGGGCACTATTTATATCTTCATGTATGAGCACTATAACAAGATGCTTCCAAGATTATGCAATCATCTCTTCTACTGACTGCTGCAGGGTGTGGCCTGTGTTGTTGCTGTACTCACTCATTTGTATACATTATCATATTGGTTTCAGGTAGCAGTTTGTTTTCCCATAAATTTAGTAGCAAATGAGAATTTAGACAGGGCAATCTGAAGTCTAGAAAGTCTAGTCTTTTTTTTTTAAGTCTAGAAAATTTGTAGAAAATTTTTCACTGTTGAAACATGATTGCTGACAGTATTACGCTGGTCCCAGCATGCAGAGGAGGAAACAGCTTCTACTGGAATTTATTTTTTTTAAAAAAGGGGGGAAAAGTCGATTTCAGCTATAGAACAAACAACCTCAGCCTGTTTGTTGCCCCTGGCCTCTATAGCTATATCCGGCTCTAGGTACTCAGTTTAAAGCAGTCTGGCAGGTGGA
>VUQS01029210.1:0-10077 GCA_015108495.1 Heterochromis multidens | reverse complement strand
TTTATTATATTTTTTTTTAATATTTTTTTTTTTTTTTTTTTTTGATTTTTTTTTTTTTTTTTTTTAAAGGTCTCTGGTTTGATTCCAGCCAGACACCCAAATCCCCTTTGAGATTGAGTGAGGAAGGGTTAAAACTCTGCCTAATCAAAACATACGAAGCTACCAGTTGCAATCAAAACCTTTTTTTGTTGGGTTTTTTTTTGTTTTAAATATATGCATGGTGTCAACAAAATAGAAGATGGCAGTGTTCCAGACTGCTAACAAATACACTCTTGTGGCAAAGAATGTTTATGAAGTGAGAAAAACATGCGAGAAAAAAAAGCTACAATTCTTGAATTAGATGCATAAAATAACTGTAACGAACAAGGTCTAAATTAACTTAATTTCTCAGAAAATTATTTTAAAAATATGCCTTTCAAAGCCACACTAAATATATCAAGATGTATTTCTAAAAATATGTTCCAATTTTCAATATAAAGTGTGAGTTTAATTCAAGCTTTTATTTACAAATTTCTGCATTTAAGAAAAAAAAACACAAACACACAAAGAGAGAGAAAAGAGTGTTCGGCAATTATGCCAATGGCTAACACATGAACCGTGTTGGATATTTTATCATTATTACCTCCTGCTGATCCTCCATCACTGTGTCCATCATCTTGGGACACTGTTGGTTTCTGGTTGTTTTTAGAGTGTGGCTGCTTGTCAAGGCCACCTAAATCCACCGAGTCATCTGAAACAGACTGACAGACTGACAGCTTTAAAACAGAGAGACGCTCTTAGGATAAACCTGTGGCTTCCTGTGTTTTTCATTTCTAATATGAAGAGACCACTGATATATGAACACTCATCAGTAAGATCACTTACTCCTGCTATTTTGCAGTACAATTAATTTTAAATAAGCTAAATTCACAACCAGTCAATGCTTTAAGGAGACACTGATTGTAGGCTAATCTGTGCTTGAGGAGTTGGTCATTAAGCTCAATAATGTTTACAGACAGAGTCCGAAATTAACTTTTCTACTTACCAGCCCAAGAGGGCTGATAGATGAAAAATCCACCACCCAAAATAATAAATGACCCATTTTGTCACACCTACACTTGTTTCAGTACAGAAGATTAAGATTTTATTCAACATATTTAAGCAAAATTATTTTATTACTCTTCATCACACTTCTCTGGGACTCCATGACAGATTCCCTGGTGACACAGCATAAAACATATTCCACAAAGATATTCTTCTAGACTCCCTTTGATTGGTTAGGGTTACAGTTAAAAGTCTTGGTTAGATGTTTAGGATTAGACAAAAATGTCATGGTCAGAATGAACCAGGCCTGAAAAATGAAGCCAAAAACTGTAGTTCCTCTAGAGGTCTTTTGTGGCTTGCTTCAAAACTGACTCAGTTACCATAAACTCTCATGTTAAAATGCCCAACTTCAGCTATGAAAGTAACATGTTAACAGCATAGTACAAAAAATTGTTTTGGCATCTACAGATATTTTCCCCCTTCATGACATATAAAAAAACTCACCCAATTTGATTTTTTAAAACTTAAAGTTAAGGGCATGGTCACTCTGATTGAAAGGTGAGCCAACACAAACACCTGTAGCAACAGGTGTCTATCAGGCCTCAACTCCACCAAATTTATGTCACTGAACTGGACCTCTCCATGTGTTGGTGTTATCTCTACCTTTGTGACATTTTTAGATAGTATGTCCTGCTGTGTGGTATATACCCTTCAAGAAGTGTGTGCTTCAGTTTTGGTGAGTCATGTATTTTGTTAGTCTTTTACTTAGTACTAAATTGCAGGGATGTGTGTGTAGTACAGATGTACTGTACAGATTATGAAGATGAATGAGTCATTTCATATTGTAAAATTCATGCAACAGGTAATTGCTAGTATGATGATGATTTATGAATGTTACCACAGGTGCATTAATGTTGTATTACCTCTTTTAAGAACTGCTCAAACTGTGCATCCAGCTCTTCTTTGGTTAGTCTGTGAGACATAATGTGTCATCATGCTCACCTCATCAATCAGTGAAAACTAAAAAAGAAAGACATAAAATGAAACTTTTAAAGGTTTTGTAGTACATTATGAAAACCATAACACTAAATTATAAAAATTCAATATGTCATTCACAGAAATCAGTATGTTATTTTTATGACTGGTAACCATAAAAAACTGCCGGTTTGGTCCATATGTTATGTTGCATCATTCAAATGAATATGCAGTAAATTCATACTGACATTAGAATCAGAATAAGTAAAGCCATGTAGAGATGGGCATTAAAGTTAACTCAGTGCTTAAGCATATAATAGAAATTTGGTTTGAAGAAAGAAAACGTTTAGAAGAAGCAAACAGTTATTTCTCGATATGGACCCCTGTGAGATAACCAGCTTTTTGCCCCAGGAAACTCAAAAACCTCAGGCCCCTTAAGGGCTCGAAAAGATTTAAGAACTGAATCATCCAAAAACTCATGTTATGATGTCCTTTAAAGAATTCAGGCTTTCAGGTGACATGATTAGGCAGTATCATTTTTGCTGACTGATCAGCCTGTGTCTGTCCAGTATGATTACCTGTACAGTGAAACCTAGTGAGGGTGAGTACAGTGTTCAGCTGTGTTTGTGTTGTTTTGACATGTTTGTCGTCAGTGTTTTCTACTGTCAAAACTGACTGATAAGGAATGACTGGCAAGCCACTGCAGAAGTGCAATTAGAAATTAGTGACTTAGAGACTATTTTACTGCATGGAACATCAAGACTGGAAGAATGGAATGGAACATCAAGTTGTCCCGTGATTCAGAGCAAATCATTTAGTAAATAGTCGTACAAAATGTACAACTTTATGTTGTGTCTTATAGAAACTACATTTATTTGTAAACTGTTTAAAGACAGTCTCAGATGCATGGGTGTAGTTTAGTTCCAAAATTTCCCTTACTATTTAGGGTGAATATTTTTTTTTTTCTTTGAAAAATTTATACTTTGAGAGATCTCTCATGGCCATTTCACACCTGAGGTATCTCCATGACAACTGAGCAAACTCATGTTGAAAATAAGTAGTTCCTTGTTTTAATATTCCTTCATAAAACTGATTTTTCATATTAGTTTTGACAAAATTTTGGATGAGTGGATCAAAAAGGTTCAAGTATAAAGCAAAAAT
Organism: Heterochromis multidens; assembly: GCA_015108495.1. NCBI lineage: Eukaryota > Metazoa > Chordata > Actinopteri > Cichliformes > Cichlidae > Heterochromis > Heterochromis multidens. The sequence continues at coordinate 6,918 of VUQS01029210.1, read as the reverse complement.
GACAAGAGTGGCCAACTTCTCACTTTAGAACAAATACAGTACCATCTCTACTCTGTAGCTAAGACTGGCATCCTGACTTGTTAGAGCAGGAAAAGCTCTAAACAACAACATAACTTACTAAACCTTCCATTATATAACTCAGTAAGCTGAAGCAGGATTTAGAGACTGGGACTGCTTCACATAAACATTCCGTAACCATTATTACGCTTATTAAAACCACAGTAAGTCAAAATATTTGTGTTTTTTTAAACTTATTTGACTTATATATTTGCCTTGGTCAGGGCCATACCCCTGTTTTTTAACTAAAAAGTAAATGATCATGTTGGTAATCAGCAAACACAAACGCATCCCTTCTACAGTTAAATGTTCAGTGAAATAACGAGACAAAGCAACTTTTGTTACTTATCAAGCTGGCTTACGTCGGACTTCCGATGACAAGTGTTTTTCTACCACAGATCCCCAAAAGCTCGTACAGCAAACATGATAAAAGGCGAAATGTTCCTGCAAAACATGCTGCACGCCAAAACACGTATTACTGAGTTTTTCCAAAGAAGGTAGATTTGTAAAGCGAGCGCACCACAACACCGCCACTCTCAGACACAGGGATTAGCATCTTAAAAATACATGAACGAAATAACGAGGAAAACCGTTCCACTTCCGATCACTACTGTCAAGATAAAGCTCGACCTTTAAACTTCATGCAGAAACGTACAGCCACGGCCTACTTGGTTTCTGTGCCAGATTGTTTGCAGATGGTTTAAAGTAAAATATTGCTGCTGAGAGTTTCACAAAAATAGGATTTTAGAATTTTTTCCTTCCTTAGTAAATAGTTGTCGCCTAAATTAAAGTGTCTACTTTTGTTAGTGCCTTTGTAATAAAATAAACACACTTTGGGGAGGTGTTCCTCATTTCAACAAATGAGTTAAACACTTTATACTCTCGTGAGCGCACGGTTCTTATTTTGAAAAAGAACGGCGTTACTTCCGGTGTTTTCGGGTAACTTAATAAAGCTGACAGCAGCTGCAGTTTATCCAGTAACGTTAGCTGGCTAAAGAGGGGAGCTGTGTTTCCCTACTACATGTACTACACTTTGATCAGCACAACTCACGCAAAACAATGGATTTAAGGGGCTCCATCAGCTGAACACTTCTGAAACGTCTTCTCTGTTTGTTGCTGTAGTAACTGGCAGTGCCACTGACACACGTAACCCGATTGGCCAGGAAAAATGCCAACAACTGTAGAAAACACTCACGACCTAACAGCTCCCAAAAATTGAAGCCAAAACGCCGCTATCGCCCTCTGGTATCTGGAGGCAGTATAGGCCAAAAACCACACCACACCAGCTTTATTTCTAAAGCACTTTAAAACAACCACAACGGACCAAAGTGCTGTACAAAAGAATAAATACATAAAAAAAACATAGCAAGGCATGAAATATACATAAAATAAAAAGACATAAAACGAGAAGCACAACAGCCACACAACAAAACTAAATAAAATAAAATGAATAAAATCAGCATCTCACAAGGTGTCAAAGACCAAGGAGAAGAAATGGGTTTTACGAGGGGAGATTTAAAAACAGACAGAGACGAGGTCTGTTTAATGTGCAAGGGCAAACTGTTCCAGCGACAACAGCAAAAGCACGGTCCTCTCTGAGCTTATGCTTAGTTTTAGGTACGCAGCTGATCAGCTGACCTGAGAGAACAAGAGCCTGTATAAGGCTGTAGCAGCTCAGAAAGGTAGGGTGGGGCAAGACGATTAAGGGCCTTCAAAACAAATGAAAGGATTTTAAAATTAATCCTAAAATTTACAAGCCGCCAGTGGAGCGAGGATAAAATGGGAGAAACATGCTCATATTTACGTGTGCCAGTTAAAAGTGAGTGGTACCACCATCACTTCTGTCTTTCCCTAATTAAAATTCTAAAAGTTGAGAGGTAAACCCTGTCCCCTCCATGTTAGCGGATTGAATTGGTGGCATACTAAAACAAAAAAAGTTCACCTAAGATAAATTTTTCCCAAAAGTGTTTTCTGCATTACTAGTAGCTCTCATCATCTGATTTGGATTCAAGGGGTCACCGTTCTCATAAATGAGATTTTAATCACTAACTTGATGCTGTAAAATTTGGGTGCGATGTCACGATGATAGCACTGATTGGCAGTTGCTAAAGGTCAGTATTGTGCTTTACTAACGCTGTTTTGACTAAGATGAGTCTATTTTCATATTTTGTGTGATATTTCTAGATCATTCAAACTAGTAATGTGCAATACTGCAATACTGTAAATTTTGGTATCATTCCAATACCAAGTAAATACAGGGCCAGTATTGCTAATACCAGGTACCAATACCGATACTTTTAACTTATAAAAGCAGCTTATGCAGGGGAGAGCAGTGTGACGTGATTTATGAGATGATGAATCAATCCTCAATTTGAAAATTCTGAACACATTTTAATGATCACTAAATCACTGTGATTTTTACTTTCCACAATAATTAGTTAACACAATAAAACACACTTTTCAGCTTTTCATGTATTTTGAAACGGGTTTTTTTTGGAGACCTGGAATGTTTTAAATGTGTTATATAAATAAAACAGACTTGACAGTCAACACAAAGGGTATATTCAGACATTTTTCATAGTTTGAGGTATATTTTTTCAGTTCCAATACAATAATTTATTTAACACAGTTCAGTGGGCTGAATATATGGTGTGAATGTCTGAATATAGACTATAGGTAATCAGTCTGCTAAAGTAACAACTATGATGACCAGTAACACTTTAACATTGGTTAATGCTGAAGAACCGCCATGAGTCATAACTGAAACATTACTTTCAGCAGAAAGTAGAGAAAAGTGTGCCTGCATGAGGGGAGCAGTGTTTGCAGACATGTCTCCTTTCTGATGAACAGGAGCAATTTACTGAACTTACAGCAGACAAACAAACTAAAGCATTAATCCTATCACACTAGAATTGATCCAATACCAATACCAGCGTTGGTATTGATACTATCGACATTTGGATCAATCCACGAACTGCTAATTCAAACTGCTTTAAAACATGTTTATATGTCATCTTTCTTTTACCTCCTCTGGTTCAGAAGCAGAAAACGAAAATTGATGTTTTAGTCATTCTGATGAACAAAATGAACTGATCTTAGTCAGAAAATGGGACTCTGACAACTGACTGCACTGTGTATGCTTCTTGCGCGCAACCTCAGTGCGTTGGTCCAGTAATCGTTTTGTGTTTTTATTGTCCCCTTCATTAACCTTATCTCTCACTTCTCTGAGATAGTTTTAGTGCTGATTGGTTGCTGAGGGCTCGCTACACAAATATAAACCCAAAGAATGGACAGCATGGTAATTGGCAACTGGCGTCTTGGTCCCTCTCTCCTCCCTCACCTCCATCAGCACAAGCTTTATCTTTCTGTTGCTTTTACAGCATTGTTTATTAAGTATAGGTTGAGTTGTGAGTTACTGGCAGTCCTGTTTTCAGTTTTGTTTCTGTTAGTCTAGTTTACCCAAACTAGGGGAGAAGCCTAAATCCAACAGCCCGTTATGTGATTGGTCCCATCTCTTTTTGTTTCCATTTGTCCTTTGTAATTACTTCTGCCAAGGAGGTTATGCTTTTGGTAGTGTTTGCCTGCGTGTCATTCTGTCTGTAAACACAATATCTCAAGAAGTTTTGAATGAATTCTGATAAAACTTTGTAGAGGTATAGAGTGGGATCATATTAACAATCTATTAAAATTTGGTATGGTGTCCAAAGTTAACTCAATGATTTATTGGTTGAAAATAGCCAAAAACACCTTATAACGCCTTATAGTGTGGTGTGTATTGTCAACATATGGAAAGTATCATATAAAAATTTAAAATATGTGACATTTGACCTTTGACCTCTCCTTCAAGGTCAATATATTGATCTGAAGGTCAAAGTGATAATAATGGCATATAGAGCTTTTTATTAAAACTGTTTCTTACTCCCATTGTTTGTATTGACACCATATAGGCATATAGGGAATGATAAATAGAGATTCTAAATATCACGTCACTTTTGACCTCCGACCTCTTCTTCAAGGTCAAATAAGGTCAAACTTTCATAAACTGTCTTTTATCTTTAAAACGCTGCTTAAAATTCTGCTGCCTTTGTTTGTATTGGCTGCATTTAGGAAATAATACTGGTATATTGGGATTCTAAATATCACTTTATAATTTTCATCCAAATATGCCAGATTTGACCTCTGATCTCACTTTTACATTTCACATCTGCCTTTCTTTCAAGGTGACCCCAAAATGTGTTATTTTTACTGCACTACAAACTTCTTAAAGTATGCTTAAAAAGAACAAAGAAAACAAATTGAATATATACAAAATACAATACTATTCCTTTGAAAGCTGCCTTGGCAGAGGTTTGCGCTCTCGGAGTGCTTCTTGTTAACTATATTTTTATTATTAAAAGCTTGTTGAATGCCAGCAGTGTTGTGTTGAGCCATAAATTCAGGGACCATAACAATGCTGAAAGTCAGTATTGTGCTTTATTAAAGCTGTTTTTGCTAAGATTAGTCAATTTTCACATTTTCTGTGTAATTTCAAATTCCTCATTCAACCTGCTTTTAAACATGTCTATACTTCATGTTTCTTGGTTCTCCTGTAGTTCAGAAAACCTTTTCTCAACATCTTGCTCTCAGAATTTATGCTTTAGTTATTCTGAAGCACAAACTGAACTGACCTCAGTCAGAAAGTGCAATTCTGACAACTGACTGAACTGTGCATACTGAAAGTGCTGTGCTTTACTAAAGCTGTTTTTGCTATGATGAGTCTATTTTCACATTTTGTGTGTAATTTCAAACTTCTCATTCAAACTGCTTTTAAACATGTTTGTAGCCTGCTTCATCTTTCTTCATCACCTCTCAGTGTCACTGAGAGGAGGTTTATTGTCTACTTTTCATAACCACGACTGTTTCAAACTGACAGCATGACGTATTTTGCAGTAAACTGGACTACCCGACATAAAGACCCGAGGCACTGTTGCACTAAGTTAAATGTGTGGTTTCTAAGTTAATTAATAATAATTAATAGCTAAGGTAATTAACGTCCTTAGCTAGCTAGCTAAGATGAGTAGTCAGCTATCAGGGAAAGCCAATCTGTGTACATGAATGAATTTAATGAACTGACTAAAGAAATCACTCTGTTTTGCTTGATTGTCAGTGCTATAGTTCAGACATTAGCTCTGCTGCTGACTGTATTGAACAGAATGTTAAGACCTGCAGCAGGTAGCTGAAGATGAGGCACTGAAACTGTTTATATGAGAAAGAGAAAAGTTATCGGGCCTGCCCAGTCACTAACTAACGTTACCCTTACGGTACTTTTATTATGAGTATTATACTGTAAGAGCAAAAAACTGGACTCATCGTCAGCCCCTGTACAGAGCTGATTATTAAATATCTGCAAACAGCAGTTTGTTTCTGTCTCTCTTCTCACATGTAAGAACAGTAATACTAAAATTTTAAAAAGCATGCACTTTTACAATCCCTTATTAAGGGCAGATTTAACGCCGTATTAACTGAAGATGAATTATTATTCTTGTTGAGTTATGGTTCACAGAATTGCATGTGCATTAGTCTGTACAGAAGCTCGTCTTTGCAGCTCTCCATTTAAAAAGCACCAACAACTCCAAGGTAAAACATTATACGGGATAATCTGTTAGTATATAAAGCTTTGTCTTTTTTTAACAAACAGTTCGCATGTCAGCTGTCACCAGAACTGCGCATTGACGCATATGCCTAAGTGCTTTCTATCTAACATTCACACACTATCACACTTCGATGAACACATTAGAGAGCAACTCGGGTTCAGTATCTTGCCCAAGGATACTTTGGCATGCAGACTGGAGAACCAAGGGATCAAACCACCAACCATCCGATTAGTAGATGACCTGCTCTACATCCTAAGCTACAGTCACCCCATATATCAATGTAATTGGTATCATTACATATGTCCTGATCCTTGTCCTCTTACATGCTGCTCTTTACGTTCAGGAGCATAAACAGTAACTCAGTTTGGTTTTTAAGAAAGTTGCTGATCTCAGACCTGCACAGCTTCTGTTTTTAACACTGAATGTAGTCAGTAGTATGAAGAGAACATAATATGTACATTTTCTTTGATAGCACTAAATAAAACCTAGTGGAAGGTAAAAGGTTCTCACTTGTATGTTGAGCTAAAAACTTTAAGCTGGAATTCTTTCACATTGTGTTTTGCTAATAGTGTGTGTTATTTACTGTAAAGTAATTAAGAGGCATTCATACCAGAGTAACCAGAGAGGAAAATGTAGATTTTAAATACACTACCAGTCAAAGGTTTGGACACACCTTCCCATTCAATGTTTTTTTCTTTATTTTCATGACTATTTACATTGTAGATTCTCACTGAAGGCATCAAAACTATGAATGAACACATATGGAATTATGTAGTAAACAAAAAAGTGTGAAATAACCCAAAACATGTTTTATATCTTAGAGTCTTCAAAATAGCCACCCTTTGCTTTGATCACTCCTTTGCACACTCTTGGCCTTCTCTCAATGAGCTTCATGAGGTAGTCACCTGAAATGGTTGTCACTGCACAGGTGTGCCTTGTCAAGGTTCATTTGTGAAATTTCTTGCCTTCTTAGTGGGGTTGGGACCATCAGTTGTGTTGTGCAGAAGTCAGGTTGGTACACAGCTGACAGCCCTATTTGACAACTGTTAGAATTCATATTATGGCAAGAACCAATCAGCTAAGTAAAGAGAAACGACAGTCCATCATTACTTTAAGAACTGAAGGTCAGTCAGTCCGGAAAATTGCAAAAACTTTGAATGTGTCGCCAAGTGTAGTCACAAAAACCATCAAGCGCTACGACGAAACTGGCTCACATGAGGACCGCCCC
>VUQS01029205.1:0-10778 GCA_015108495.1 Heterochromis multidens | reverse complement strand
GACTTCCCTTTTGCTCGTGGGGAAGTCTGACAGTGGGAGACGAGTGATGTTTCTTTTGTTTTTTTTTCTCTTTTAGCGAAAGCACTCGCTCACAGTTTATCCTCGGAGCAAGCGGAGACATCCAAATCTACCACCGTTTTCCCAGAAGGCTTCAAAAGGATTAGAACATAATTTTGTAATTTGTCAGTCCTAATGTGCTAATTTTGTAATTGATCTTGATGCGACTGGCCTGCAGAAACCCATTACTGAGTGGCTCATGTACAAATGCACTCATCATTACACACAATCTGACAATCGTCCACTTTATAATTCCAAATAAAGCGTTTCAAAACAAGAATTTATAAACAAAAGCTCCTGTTTTGATTCTCTTTTAGCTTCTATCTCCAGCTCTTTGGTTTTTCAAATTGATTACAAAGATTTAGCTCAATGTGACATTACACTCGACTGCTTTGTGCTCCACTTAAAAAAACAAAACAAAACAAAAAACCCTGCATCTGAACTTTGCTGGTATCCACAACAGTAAATCATTGAGCGTCTAACTGTGTAAATGTGTGCAAAATACACTTGTTGCTCACTTAATGTTCCATTGCAGATTGAATATCTACCTGTGAAAGAGAAAATATGGCATGCAAATATGTATCAGTGACTAACAAAGAGTACAAAGACTGCAGGACTAATCTATAAATGGTGCCACCTGCAGGCTATGTCAGGCTGCATTAGCATGTAAACAGATCTGTCAGATCAACTCTGACTGCCTACTGCTGCAGTCTTCCATGTTGTAGTGCTTTTAAATGTCTCCGAGCGAACCGCCTGCCTTTTATCATCTGTGACTGCATAGGTGTTCTTTGTTCAGTCAGGTTTGGATTGGCTCTGGCATGTTTTGCCCTGTGAAAATCAATGCGGCAGCACATGCAAGGAATTGGAAGTTTATTCCATTTCTGTGTGGCCTGTGGTCATTTAGCAAATGAGTTCAAAAGTGGCATCACCTCATTACGCTAAGATAAGAATGCTATAAATATATGATTCATTAGTTTCTTAATGAGAATGCTGTATCGTGAAGGCATGGGGGGGGGGGTTCTTTTCCTTCCAAGGATGGATTTTTTGAGAGCCTTGTTTTCCAACCTGTACATGCGCACTCTGGCCCCTGGAAGGAGACAAAAGGCTGCCAAGGTCAGGCCTGACTTGAGAATGAAGGACGCGTTATTGATCAAACTCTGCCGAGCTGCAGCTATAGAGAGGGAATGTTGGAGGGAGATTGAGCTGCAACACAGACACAAAACACACAGGCGGACATAGGCACTGAATGATATATATACACAGAAACGCACGGTACACAGTGCAACACACAAAGAATCATTATGGCACTTGGCGAGGGTTAGTACAGGCAAATATTTACCCACTGGAATCATAACTGAGCCGCTGGCCGTGTGGCCTCACAGGGAACCCAATTAATACCATTCACACAAATGACCTGGTGGCAGACATCATGCTCTCGGACTGTGAGCTTTTTTTTTCATTAAAAAAAACCAAAAAAACCCCAAAAAAACCCACTTGAATTGATGTAGTTTCTTTTTCATCTTGCATGTGTGTGTCAATAACTGAGCAGTGATTTCAGTCCTGTAAACCCTTTCCAATCCCAAACTGTTTTCTTTTAGATACCAAATATCAAGCTCCTTTTATTTTACATTTTACTTGAAGATGCTTTATTCCCTTGTACAGGCTTACTTTGCGTACAGCACTGGTCCCCACTCACCCGATCACAGCGGGCTGACGGAGGATGCTGCAGTGGCTCACTGTTGACGTGTGGAGGTGAGTGATGGAGGGGAGAGGACAAAGGAGGGTAGAATAGGTGACAGCCTTGTTATGTAGGAGAGAAAGCCAGGGGGGGAGACTCAAGTCTTATAGCACCACCAGCTGCCAGAGCTACAAAACTACAGTGGAGACAACATGGGAGGAGGGAGGGAAAGTGGAGTATGACTTTGACCCTGACTGATCACTGCAGCATGACTGTCTAGCCTTTTCACAAGGGATCAAAGGATGACAAGGACAGCCTGAAAATCTGTTTTATAATGTTTGGCTGTGCTGTGCATCCATGCAGACTGTGCAAATCTATTCAGAGTGGATCTTTTCATATGAATGGTTTTTGCCAGGGTTGATGAAGAGTATCCTTAAACTATAAAGAAGAAAAATATACAAAAAATATGCAATGACTTAAACAAAGGTGGCCCTTCTTCCACATTAAACCTTTGCTACATCCACTGCCTGCATGCATAGATGCGAGCAGCTATTTGTTTTTGCGTGTGTAAAGAGACCGCCCTCCTCACATTGTATTAGGATACAAACTTGACCTGCTTTGACCTCTGCCTGACAGCCTGTCATGTGTTTAGGATGTAAATGATGGCGTTGACCTCGCACTCAGTAGCTTCGCTCTCACATTTCACAGGCTGGGTCAGAGGTGCCATTTGGTGGTGCAGAATAAACAAACACCTTAGAAACAGCATGACAATTGCAGACAAAGTTTAAATACATTCTTCTGATTAATACTCTGAATGTTAGATGCATGATAGCTGATTATTCCACGAATCAGTAACGGGAACAATGGTTTTTATAATTTTGCCCCTCTACATCCCCATAGTGAAGCAGCTAAGATGTGACTGAAGTGCATTAACCATTAAGGAATTGCAGTCATTTCTTCTTTTGTTTTCACAAACCTAAAAGTAACTGATCAGTCATCAAGTGATAGGCAGCTTCATGGCAGGTTTCACCACAAACTAAGAAGGAATTTGTATATGTGGCCTAACCCTAACCCTAGGCATTATCATTAAAGTGAAAAACCTAAAAAGACTGGTAGAGAGATTGCAAAAACTTTAGGAGAGCCCTGGAAGTTGATGGAGAACAAGTAAAGTGATGATGGGATTATTTCCTTGGTAAAGAAAAACCCCTTCACAACATTTAGCCAAGCCAGTGACACTGCTGAGGGAGTAGGATTATCACTGCAATCAAGAGATGCCTTCATGAATGTAAATGCAGAAGGTTTCCAACAATGTGCAAACCAATAGTAACTAAAGAGCAGAAAGGTCTGATTAGATTTTGCTAGATTGAAAAAAAAAAGCCTGTCTAATTCTGGAACAAGTTTCTTTGGTCAGCTAAAATTAAGATTCTCTTGTATCAGAATAATTGGAAGAGAAGATTAGGAAGAAGAAAAAGAGGGAGTTATGTTCCAGAGCTTACAGCATCATCTGTCAAACATGGTAACACAGTGTAATGGCATTTGCATATATAGTGGCAATGGAACTGGGTCTCTGGTGTTTATTGATTATGTGACCCTATACAGCTATACCTTCTGCTCAGGTTCAATCAAATGCTTCAAAACCTAAGGCAAAGAAATGGAAGTTTGTTAACTGGCTGATACGGTCACCTTACCACAAACCTGAGCATGCTTTTCACATACTGAACACAAACCTGAAGGCACAAAGACCCACAAATATAAAGCACCCAACGGTGGCTGCAGTAAAGGCCTGGCAGAGCATCTCAAGGGAGCGAACTCATCATTTTGAGATGTCCACTGGTTCCAGACTCCAGGTGGTCACTGACTGCAAAGGCTTATATCCAAGAATCAATAATATTCCTCATATTTATCACTGCATGTTAGTTTTCACAATAACATTTGTGCCTATACAAATGCAGGAACTATGCAAAAATAGCTGTAATTCTAAAATGGTTAACAGTTTTTTTTTGTTTTGTTTTGGTTAAGGGAATCATCTTTTAATTGCTTCATTTCAAATCCACTGTGGTGGAGGCAAAAACACAGATACTGTGTTTTTGTGTCTGAAACACCAGGCTATGTATCAGCAAAAAAGGGTGCACATTACTTGCGTTTTGATCCACAAGGTTCTCTGATTCACTTCCTTGTCTTTGAGGAACCTACATCCATGTCCAAATTTGATGGCTGTTTTGATCCTAATTGAGTGTGAGGGCCTGTGCAAGCCTGTGTTGCTCTACAACCCCTAGGCTCTTTATTTAGCCCCGAGGACAAGTCAGCCTTGGCCAGAAATGTGACCCTTGACCTTCTTAACTGGAAAAATTCTATTTCCAGCATGGACAGGGGCTTCTGTGATTTATCTTCCCCTAAAACAGCTCGATGCAGATGGCAAAGTTAGCGGAGTGTAACTAGGTGCTCTTCAGGAGACTAGAGAGCAGTTCTTTGGCTCTCAATGTGCTGTGTGTGTTACATAGGCAATGACTAAGGCAGGAAAACTCTTGAATGATACAGTAGCATGGTCCATGTGAGTCCTTGAACCTTGGCCTCAAAAGACTCTGCAGCTGTCCCGCAACAGTAGGGTCTATTTTGGAAACACACTCACTTACATGTTAATCATACTGTAGCATTGACCGTGACCTGACCCACTTACAGCTCAATAAGCTGGATGGATGTGAATACAAAGCGCATCATCACTATTCTTCTCGACAGGCCAAAAACAGTTTTGTTAGTTTTGTGTCCTGTCGTCTGCCTTAATGAACTTTTTTGTGCCTTTGAAGGCAAAAAGAGGCGAGGCTTCGGGCTAACATGTGCGATCCTCAATCAAACACCTGTATTCCAAAATAAAATAAAAAAGTTATTCCATGTGTTTTTGAGTTTTTAAATGTTTTAGAACTGCCTGGAAATTGGCCATAGATTTTGAAAACAGAAAGCACCAATGTCATGCCACTTCAATAATAAGTATTCAGAGGGCCAAAATAACTGCAATCTACTTCAAAAGCTTTGAGACTTAACTTGGACTTTGATTAAAAGGCTCGGGTGTCATATTGCTGATTGCTGAACTTTCTTGACATGTATTTTTTCCTCTGATAAAACTCATCAAAAGATTTTATTTGTAATTTTATTCCAGTGCAATTCCCAAGCAAATCATGTTGTAAAAAAAAAAAAAACACCATTGTTGCTAATACTTGGTAGCATGTAATTTTAGATTGCACAAAAGTTATTGCATCAATGGCTGTCTTGGGACCTTGTCTCACAAAATAGTAAATGTAAGGATGAGCTCATCAGTGCTTGTGAGCAATAATTAGTGAATATGAGGTAAACGGCCTGTGTCAAAGAGCCATTTTCAATTACGTTTTGCTTCAGAATGGCTCTTGCCTGTCCTGTTTGTCAGCCAAGTCTCACTATTATGCACATGAGATTTGCATGAAATACAAACTAACCCTGCACTCAGGCAATTAGCCTCCATTACACTGGTGTTCCGATTGCCAATTTGTCTGCCATGCAAGGTAATCCGGAGCGTTACTGGCAAGCACCCAAAATGGTAATAATGGTAATGCAAGAGTCTTTTGTTGTTGTTTCCTCTCAGACTAACAGCCACAGGCGGCTGCTGTGTCACTGGATGAAATGTTGAGGAAGTGGAAATGTTTGCACGGCAGTCATAAGTTGAGGCATGAACCTTTGCCCTCAAATACTGCAGTCCAAAGACTTTTGGGATGCTTATTTACTCTTATTCTGTCTCACTGGGTTATTCAGGGTTAGCCTGGAAGTGTTGCCTTTTATTTCAAAGAGTTGCCTGATAGATACGTATATGTCCTTTCAAAGGCTTTTTATGAGGGTCCAAAGAAAAAAAAAACATAGTGGCTATAATAATTTTTTTTTAACAGCAATAGATCAAATGATCATGTGTATGTGAAAAGTACTACTGGCAACAAATCCAGCAGTAACTATCCCAGCTGTGCAGCTCAGGGCTTTAGCATGTTTCAACTTCAACTTTACTCTCTAGTCTCACCACCATCACATCATCAGGTTTCATTGATCGTGCTCTGAAGAGAGGGAGTCACTGCCTGCATTTTGGGGGGCACTTAATGTCAGGATAAACTGTTCTGGGTCTGATGGCTTGACCGCTCATGTTTCTTCCTTTGTCAGTCTTTGCTGTAGTGATACTACAGCATACTCTGGTTAACAAATCTGCTAATAACCATCAGTAGTAACGGCTCAGCGTGTTATGAACTGTGAAAATGCTTCAAAGATACTCATTTGATGGATTTGTGTTACAGAATTCAGCTTAATACCTGCCTTTCATAACCAGCAGCTTCCTTCTTTCTCACGTATTGGCATCTTGTGCGCTGACCGTTGCAATGTTTGATTGTGTGTGCCACACTGGAAATGCCCTTGTGTGCGTGTTTGGTAGTCTCAGTTTGTGTGTCCACCGCTAAGGAGGGAAGTTCTGTGGTTTGACTTGCTGCACTCAGACTGCCTGTGATATTGCTCAAGGGCAAAGCCCAACAGAAGAGTTATGACTTCAGCCCATCTTTGACTTTGGCCGTCAGGGAGGTCATAAAGAGGCTACAATCACACACATGAGAACATATATTAAGCTACCTAATCTATCACAAAAATGCATGAACACACACACACACACACACACATGCTTGCATACTGGACCACAGCCAGCATCAGAGTCAGAGAAACACTGTCAGAAACACAATTAAAGACTTTTCTGGACCTGAGTTAGGGCTTTCTTTCACCTGTGTGTGTGTGTGTGTGAGAGAGAGAGAGAGAGAGAGAGCATGACATATAAAGAGAGAATGCATGTGAACATTTGCGTCACAGCATATTAAGAGACAGACGGGGGAAAGCACCTTTCACATCACGATATGACTTCCCGTACAGCACAGCGCAGGGACAAGAGGCCATTAAATTCAATGTGACACCCGCCGGGTGAGCCACTGATGCTTTTTACGGGGGTGTGTCACTTCCAGAGTTTTTAACGACCATCACTGAAAGTGAAGAGGAGGTGCTCTCCGACTCACTCCAGCAGAAGGCGCCAATAGAATTGAAGGAGCAGCTTTTATAGGGACCGGACATATAAAGGTGAGGCCTGGAAGAGGAGATGTCTGATAGACTTTTATGAAGAGCCAAAAGTGATGGGGCAGTGCTTTTAACTGTGCATACAAATTGGAACTTGAAACATATTCTTACATCATGTTTTCTTTTGTTTATTGTGACAATTGATGTGATATTCCCCTTTGGAAAAGCTTCTATAAACTTCAAAAGCTTTATGGCTATCGGCATGTTATCTGGGCCGCGACCAAGCTCCTTTTGCTTGATGCTTTAAGATTTGTTCTCCAAGTTTTGAAGGCACTATAAAAAAGCTCCTTGTGCCCTCTTGTGGTAGATTCTGGTGATGGCTTTACTCCTTAGCCAGCCACTCAAGTCTTCCCCTTCTTCCTTATTTTAATTGACCTGGATTTGTTCCTTTGCTTTGCTGTAATGAAAAAGCAAGAGGTGCCTCGAGACTGAAAAATCCTGTCAGCTTCGCCCTGCAGCAATTCCCACACCCCAAAACTGGGTCCCCTTTACAAGATCTCCTGTTTGAAGCTGAGCAGAAATAAAAAATTTAAAAGACCTGGGTGCTTCAATGCCTTATGATGAATAATTAAGAAATATGCATTTTCAGATAATGGAGAAGAGAATTTTTAATACATCTGGATGTAAATCCATTGGAAAAAAAAAACACTGGCATATATTTGTGTGGGGCTTGCACTTGAGTTTGTATTGTTTTCTTATTTCTCTGTGTAAAGATACAGTAAAATATTTATCCAGAGTTTCCTGTTAAACACAGAGAATGAGCAGGATCACTTTTTAAAAAACAGAAACCTGTACAAATGGGACATGTGCTCGTTTGAGTCCTGTATGACATGCATACATATTAATGCGGTCTGTGGCTGTTTCTCAGTGCGCTGCTCTGAGGTTTGTATTATCAATACAAGGCAATCAATATTCTACACGATGAACAAGGTCATTCAATCAAAACATGCTGCATTAAAAATGAAAGAAAGATCAAACTTAGAAATAAATATATTTAGCAGATACAAAGTCCTTCCATGAATTTATAAAATCCATATAAATATACAAAATGCTGCACATTTGTGTGATTAACAAAGTCACCCCTAGATAGATAAGGAAGCGTTGCTTCATTACTGAAATTCTGAATATGTTGAAAACCGTACATGTGATAAATGCAATAACAATTTAGTCAGTCATACCTGTCACCAACTCTGTCTGACAGTGTTACTGCAGGTCACATAAAAGGCATATTTCAAGATGAATTCTCCCCTGCTGCTTTTTGCCCCCCCCTTGTCATGTTACAACTCCCAATACACCTATGATTCATAAACCACGGGGCTGTTTGATTTTACACTTGGTGACTCATCACAGGTTTAACTCTTCGTATTAAAGCCTGGTGACAATTTTATGGTCTCTATACTGGAAGAAGAGGGGGCGTACTGTGCCATGATACAACAGAAACTCCCGTCTTTCTTCACAACTCATCTCCGTGATGGCAGAGCTGGATTGAATCATCTTTGCTTCAGGCTGGTAGCAGAAAGCCTGGCGAATGCTGGGGCTGAGGTATGCAGTACGTGTGTGCATGCGCGGCATGTTGTTGTGTGTTTGTGAGTGTGTGTTTGAATGAATGCTCGTCCTAATTAAGCATCGGCAGCTCCTTGGACCAGGGGGAGGCAAGACTTCACAGCCATTAAATCAGGACAATGCTTTTTGTGTCACTGGCGCTGGCGTAAGTTGCCCTGCTTCCCCTCCCACTCCTTGCATCTCCTCTCCCTCCTTACCCTCCCACCTCCTCACCCTCTGCCAGTCTCACAGCAGCCAGGCAGCCTAGGGCTCCAAAAATAAATGATGGCTTCCCAAGTGCATGGTCAAGGCCAGGCAAGTTGGCAGGGCTAGGCATCCTTTGAGAGCTGTAGCAATAACTCACTGGGGTGCCCTCTAGTGGTAGATTGTGTTAGCTACAGTTACACTTCAGGAATGCACATAGAGACCTAAATAACAGAAATATTGAATATGATACAGTCCAGTACAGCACCAAAACCTGCAGCATTTTACTCACTTCATGGCCTTCTCTTAGACTGTCTGCATGTATGCATGTGTGTGATTTCTGTGTGTGGCTCACAAACGTATATATATATATATATATATATATAAACATTGTGAGCCTTTGCACAATACTTCAATACAAGCACCTTTGGCAGCACTTACAGTCTCAAGTCTTTTTGCATATAATGTTACAAGCTTGGCGCACCTCAAGTTGTAGAAACAGCTGACAGATGATCAGTGGAAACAGGATGTACCTGAGCTCAATTTTGAGTGTCATGGCAAAGGCTGTGAATACTTATGTACATGTCATATGTTTGGTTTTTATTTTTACTAAATTTGCAAGAATTTCAAGCAAACTTTTTTCACTTTGTCATTATTTAATATATATTTTAAATTTAAATTTAATTCATTTTGTATGCTGAGCAAAAACTTGAATCTGGAATTCTTCCACACTTTGTTTTGCTAATAGCGTGTGTTATTTGCCATAAGGTAATTAATTAAGCTTGTAGCATCATACTCAAAAAGACATGAGGCTGTAATTGCTGCCAAAAGTGCTTCAACAAAGTATTGAGCAAAGGCTGTGAATACTTTTTAATAAAATGAATTTAATCCATTTTGGAATAAGGCTGTAACATGACAAAATGTGGAACAAGGGAAGTGCTGTGAATACTTTCTGGATGCACTGTATATGCACAAATGATATAAAGACCACGCTGCATCAGAAAATGTAAATGCATGTCAGCCTTGCGCCTATTTAAGCTGACCTTCAGTAAGAGAAAAATATTTTGGTCACTTTTTTAGTTTTCCGGAATAAAAATACCCATGGAATCAAATAAGGACTAAAGTGAAAGAACAAAAGATATTAGAGCGAGAGAGAGAAACTTTTCTCATCTTCGGGGGGAGCAATTGAAGTGACTACCATTGTGAGTGCAGGATACCTGTGATTGACATATGGTAGTAAATTCATTAGGGGATTAACTGGGCAATGGGAGCCTGGAATATCAGCTAGTGACCAACTGTCACCAACAAAGTGTCGTGCAATGAGTGAATTGCTTCCTTTTTGGACACTTTAGCTTTACTGCTAAAAGTGGAATCAACAAACTTGTTTTACCATTTGAGGCAAAAACACACTGTCAAATCCAAACAGGCTAAAACTGTCTTGACTCAGGAAGTTTTAACATTAAATTTTTTTTTTTAACTTTCACTTCCTCTTTGCTCAGAAGAAAAATCTCAGTGGTACTTAGTCAACAATCTTCTACTGAGGCACAGTCATATTTCTTAGTTTATTAAATTTAAATATGCACTGTGTGGCTGGCGTCATAGGAGGAAAAATTTGCGAACCGTTTGAGTTTTTGTATATTTTTCCATGTATCTGTTTGCATATACAGTGGGGCAAAAAAGTATTTAGTCAGCCACCAATTGTGCAAGTTCTCCCACTTAAAAAGATGAGAGAGGCCTGTAATTTTCATCATAGGTATACCTCAACTATGAGAGACAAAATGAGAAAAAAAATCCAGAAAATCACATTGTCTGATTTTTAAAGAATTTATTTACAAATTATGGTGGAAAATAAGTATTTGGTCACCTACAAACAAGCAAGATTTCTGGCTCTCACAGACCTGTAACTTCTTCTGTAAGAGGCTCCTCTGTCCTCCACTCGTCACCTGTATTAATGGCACCTGTTTGAACTCGTTATCAGTATAAAAGACACCTGTCCACAACCTCAAACAGTCACACTCCAAACTCCACTATGGCCAAGGCCAAAGAGCTGTCAAAGGACACCAGAAACAAAATTGTAGACCTGCACCAGCCTGGGAAGACTGAATCTGCAATAGGTAAGCAGCTTGGTGTGAAGAAATCAACTGTGGGAGCAATTATTAGAAAATGGAAGACATACAAG
>VUQS01029204.1:0-14259 GCA_015108495.1 Heterochromis multidens | reverse complement strand
AGTGACTGGACGTGTGTGTGTGTGTGTGTGTGTGTGTGTGTGTGTGTGTGTGTGTGTGTGTGTGTGTGTGAAACATAAGTAGTAAAATGTAAGTAGTATTTATACTCAATGTTTCAAGCCATGAGTCATGAGAGAAAGTGTATATGGAACTTCCATTGTATATACACCTATAAAAGGTGACCTTGTCTAAAAATGAAAAATCTAAATGACAAAGTTTCTATATACAAACCAGACGTGAAAAGTGATTTTCTTTACTGTGGAGACGTCTTACAGAGCAACGCCACCCACCACAGGCATTTATTTCTGTGTTACATGGTTGTTAAATTTGTTAATCAGAATTTCAGAATCGGACACACAACCAGTGAATTTGTGTTGCTTTTCTGTAGCTACAGTCATCACAGCAACACAAAATTATTGACATAAAAATGTATTTAATGGAGTCCAAACTTCTGGGAGCCAGATCTTTATCCTAATGCAAGATTTTTGTATAAAATGTCATGATATCTAAGGCCCACTCTTGTTTCTAACCCCCCTTTTTTCTGGTCATGTTTAGTGACAGATGGCACCACAAACCTGTTGCTTGGTAATCACACCAACATGCTGCTGGTTTACCAGGATGTGACCCTGAAGTGGGCAGCCCAGCTCTCCTTTGTCCCGGTGGCTGTGCGTGTTGCCAACTTCTCGTGAGTATAACCTCCAGCAAATGAAGGCATCCGATGTTACTGTTTCTCTAGTGTAAAGACAGAGATTTGAGGAATATAAAGGTGAAGGATAGCTCAGGACAGCTCAGTGCATGTAGTGTATACAGAGGTGAGTATACATGTAAACACACACACCTATAGCAGATATAATGTGTTTATCAGCTTGTGAAATCCAGTGTGTAAATTACCCAACAATGTCTTCCAGCTGGCCAATCAGAGCGTAGAGGGGAGGGGCCAACTATAGCCAATCCTTTGCCTTTTTCCGAACAACTCCAATCAAAGTGCAATTTGATACAATTACAATGCAAAACACAAACACAGTTGAAAAATGATGTGGTTTCTGGTTGTGTGTGTGCATGTGTGTTTTAGATGCAGGAGATAGTGTGTGTCTGGCTAACTGTTTGGTTTTGTTTGAGGCTGTGTTGTTTTAAAGCATTTGATAATCATCGGGTGGTTGAGTGTGTCGGTGGGACATTGTGCTGAGTGTGGGATAGGAACACACAAAACAAGACCAGTACACACAAAAATAACACACAGTCGCTTCAGCAGCTCATGGTGGCTATCTGTGTTTGACAGCAGTGCTCCAGGAGTTCTTGTGTTTTGAGGCAGTATTGAATTTTATTGCAAATCCCAGATTAAATATTCTCACCAATTTGGGATCTTTACAAGTCTAATATGGAGCTGAATCTGAATCAGACCTGTGGAGACTAAGACCTTGATATGTATTTATGTAAAAAATGATCTGGAAGGACCTTTATAGAGTAGAAAATTAAGTCAGCTCATAGAGAGAGAATACCAACACTGGCAGAAGAATGATTTGCCAGCCCCATTGTAGCTTTGACACAAGCAACAATTGTTCAGTTAGCTCATGTATGTAACTGCTTGCTGTCACCTGTAACTATTGTTTATGCATATAAAAACAGCCTGAAAGCATTTGTACAACTAAAGAACTTAAAAAATAAGGGAAAAAAATGAACCAGACAAATGTTCGGCGTTAACAACATTTATCTTCAGTTGCTCAGCTGATACTCGTTCAGCTATGTTCACTCATTCACCAAATCATTTAGCGCTCTCTCTCAGTCGTGGTCCCTTTCCTCACATTGGCAGTACTATGTTTGAAATCTGAAGCAGTAAGAACTGAACCTAGTGCTGACTTTGACACATATAGTATGTGTTATTGTTGGTGGATAGTGCTCCATTAACCTCCTAGCAGTGCTGGGTCTAACAACTTTTCTGGTGGAAATCCAGCTTCGCATTCTGTGCCCCTCGGGAAACAGTTTTCCACTTCGCATCAGTTCATTTTAAATGCGCTTTGGCCCAGAGAAGACGGCAGCATTTCTGGAACATGTTCACATATGGCTTCTTCAGTGCACGATAGAACTTTAACCTGCATTTGTGGATGACATAGTGAACCATGTTCACAGACAGTGATTTCAGGAAGCGTTCCTGAGCCCATGCACTGATTTCCATGACAGAATCATGTCTGTTTTTTATGCAGTTTCGTCTGAGGGTCTGAAGATCACGAGCATCCAACACTGATTTTCAGCCTTGTCCTTTTTCCACAGAGGTTTCTTCAGATTCTCTGAATCTTTTGATGATACTATGTACTGTAGATGATGAGATATTTAACATTTTTGTCATTTTATGTTGCAGAACATTATTCTGAAATTGTTCCACAATTTGGAGACAGTTTTCTGCATACTGGTGAACCTTTGCCTCTGTAAGATACTCTTTTTATATCCAGTCACATTACTGACCGGTTGCCAGTTAACCTGATTAGTTGCAAAATGTTCGTTTTAGTACCACTTACTTTTCCAGCACTTTTTTGCCCCCGTCCCAACTTTTTTGAGACATGTTGCGCCCATCACATTCAAAACGAGCAAATATTTCTCTTAAAATCGTAGATTTCTCAGTTCAAACATTTGATATATTTTCTATATTCTATTATGAATTAAATATGGATTTATGAGATTTACAAATGATTGCATTCTGTTTTTATTTACATTTTACACACCTTTTTTGGAATTGGGTTTGTACACTACTACATCATGTTGAGGAATATTTTAAAATCTTCTTGATTTGTGCAAACTATTAAACCACTGGAACAAATAGTGTACATAGTCCCATATTTTGGCTTTCTTAATATTGAAATCAATTGGTAACATAGATTTGGAGTGTCAGATATCTTGTATGTATGTATAGCTAATACTGCTGGTAGATTATGTGTGTCTCTGTAGTTGATTTGTATGCGTTATCAGCATTCTTTGTCTCATGAGTATTTGGAGCTGTTACTCAGCGTGGGGTGTGTGTGTATGTCTGCGTGTTTTAAATGAATGTGAGAGCCATCATTTTTATGAATGTGTTTCTGTAGCAGTTGGTCATGGCTCTATGAATGTAAATTTATCTGTGTACATGTGTGCCCGCGCGTGTGCGTGACAGAGTGTTTCCGCAGCAGTAAAGTGAAAGTTTTATGCCCCCTCAGACGCCCTCCTGTGCAGGTGTGGAGCCGGCTGCTGCTCTTGACCTGAACCCCCTCATGTGTGGGTCTGTGTGTGAGCGTATGTGTTGCCGTCTCACTGGACTGGAACAGAAAACACACACATACACACACAACACATCTGCAACCAGTTAGCACACACACAGTTAAAACACATTATTGCATCACTCAGCATTTCTTCATGCTCTCCGTCTTTTCATCTGGTTCCATGTTACAAACCAGTACTGAACTTCACATTCGGTTTTTCTAAAAACGTTAAATAAGCATTTTGTTCGCTTGCTTTAAAGGAGCACACAGCTAATGCTGAACTACAGAAGAAATTTTAGGCAGATGTTCTTAACAAATGACCAATGGCACACTGGGAAAAAGTGAAAAACTTTCCTCTCCTCTGCTCTTCTCAGGGAACTGAAGGGAGTCGTGGTCAGTCTGAGTTCAGATGGTCATCTTCTGTGCTCGTACATGGGTACAGATCCCTCTTTCTTCTCAACTCCAAAAGTGGATGCCAGGGAGGCTGACTATGAGCAGGTGGAAGCTGAAATGAAGAAACTGCAGAAATTCATCAGAGAAGCCACCAGGACTCAGGGTAGGAGACTGCTGGAAGATTAATAGAGACTGTAATTTTCACAATACAGCAATATGTCCTAAAGAGGCAACTGTTGGTAATTCCTGTCAGATCATAGGTTTAATAAATCTTAAGCTCATACTTAAAATATGTCTAAAAGAACTGTTTGGTTGTCTCAAACCTTTCTAGATATTTAATGTTACTTTTTAAATCAAATGATTAGTTCTTTAGTCAATTGAATGTCTACATCAGCTTTAAAGTAAGTAAAATTTCCCATTTGAGTATCTGAGTAGTAAATATGTGATATTTCTACTCCTTAAAGTGGCCTTTTATGTCCATTTTCAGCTCCATATTTTTAATCCTGGACTCTGCTAGAGTAGCTTTACATGATTCACAGTTCAAAATAATCCTTATTGATCTCAGACTAAGAACTCGTGCAGTCTCTGTTTATCCACCTTTAGAAACAAGGCATTTTCTCTCCCTTTAAAAACACCATCCCTTTAAACCAGTGGTTCTCAAACTTTTTTCCCCTACTTAAGCAGCCCAAATGCCCCCCCCCCCCCCCCCCCCCCCCCCCCCCCCCCAATTTTTATCAATCACTAAGAATGAAAAATGATCCACATTGAATTTTACCTAAAATATTCACCTTAATTTCACTTGATATTTTTCACCTGCTTAGCCACACCCTACCTGCAGTGCCTCCACACCCCACCAATAGGGCTTGCCCTACAGTTTGACAACCACTGGTTTAAGCTAACTGCCTTCTGAATGGGAAACAGAAGCCTTGAAAAACAGGTGGGAGGGACTGCTGTGTAAGAGTGTGAGATGACCATATTAAAGAAATTACCTTTTCTAACAGATCCAGGAGGTTTAGATCAGTCTGAAGCCTTTGGCTCTTGTACGTACACTGACCTCATTATTTGAAACTGGCCATGTTTAATATGAGCATCCACCACTGTAACAGTGTGTATATAAAAGAAATAAAAGACAGGCATACTAGGTTCACCTTAAATGCTTTAAACTTTCTTAAATAAACAGTCAATATGAAACTTTGTCCTCTGGTGGATTTATGTTTGCAAACATGCCATCTTAAAAATGTTTGTGTTGTGAATATAATTACTTGGATTTGTCAGATGCTGTATTGACTGATGAACATTGTCGGTTCAGTGTTTTTGAGATTTAACTGCTGGTATTTCAGACATCGTGCCCAAAACTGATAGTGAGGATGACCTGTCCATTACTACCACTGTTTCCTCCAGCATGGACAACCCATCGGTAAACAAACATAAAACACACTTAAAAAGGCATACTCACATTTACACATTTACACCCATATGTACAAACAAACATAGAAAGTCACAATTCCCTTAATATCTGTCCACAGCAAGCCCTGATCCATGATATCAGTGGTCTGCCTTTCCCCTCAGTGACCGTACAGGTGAGCTGTCAACTCATTGTTTCTCCTCTCTGTTTGTGTGTCAGAATTTTATCTGCCTTTTATCAGTATTCTCTCCACATCTAACTTCATCATTGTTCTCTTTCCAGGTGAAGGTGAAGGCCAGTTGTGTGGTGCAGTCATCTAAGCTGACCATTGGTGTCCAGCCTCCTCTGGCCATCACTCAGGAACAGTTTGTCCTTGAAGCCATGGGTCAGTTAATAGTAGTTTTAGTCTTTGTGTGT
The DNA here is from genome assembly GCA_015108495.1 of Heterochromis multidens. Classification (NCBI taxonomy): domain Eukaryota; kingdom Metazoa; phylum Chordata; class Actinopteri; order Cichliformes; family Cichlidae; genus Heterochromis; species Heterochromis multidens. The sequence continues at coordinate 8,819 of VUQS01029204.1, read as the reverse complement.
CAGTTATGATTGGGTGTCTGTGTGTGCCTTTAAAATATTTTCTCCCTGTTTTTGCTACTGTTGGTTCCAACTATTGTAACTATTAGACAAACAAACACTCAGTGTATCTGTTTCTGGGATTTCTGCCTCTGTCCATGTTTTTCCACTGGAGGCAGTGGTGGAGGAGGAGGTGGAGCTGGAGGTGGTAGAATTAAAGATTTCTGTTGAGAGTGACCAAAATGGACATCATCACGAATGAGCATATCAGAGGGACAGCTTAGGTTGAGTGGTTTGGACATGTACAGAGGAGGGATAGTGGATATATTGGACAAAAGATATTGACGAGGAGCTGCCAGACAGGAGTAAAAGAGGAAGACCACGGAGAAGATTCATGAATTTAGTGAAGTAGGACATGCGGAGGGTTGGGGTGAGAAGGACATGCTAGGGATAGGGTAAGATGGATGACCCCTAAAGGGAGCAGCAGAAAGAAGATGATGATGAGGGATTGCGAATGAATAAACTTTCATCTCATGTCTAATCGGAGAAGCCTTTTTGGGGAAAATATTTCATTATGGGTTTTCAAAGGCTTGAAAAATGTGTGAAAGAAGCTGTATAGCTTTTCTAATTTGTGTGAAGTAGCTCCTTTAAATCATGATTGTCATGATGGAAAATTAGTGAAATAGAAGGTCAGGACTAAAGAAAAACCATATTGCAGCCAGGAATACATGCTCAATAGCAAATCTGACATATAACCTTTAGCAGTAGTTAATACCTTTTTGTGTTGGTGTTGGTGAAATGTACAAAATTAAAAAGAAATGCCAAGGAAAGAATGTATCTTATGGGAATACAATGACTGCATTTTTATGGAAACTCTAAGCAGCTGGTTTGGTCTAAGATCTTTCATCATCTAATGTCATCAATCACTTTTTGTTCTTTCGCAGCCTCAGTCCATCTCTGAATCATTTGCAGGCACACCCACACACACATTTTGTCCGTTCCTCCTCCTCCTCCTTTAACTTTTTTCCAATACTTTGGCTGCGACTGAGTGAGAGGTGTGTGTTTATTTTCTCAGCTCTTATCAGTTTTAGTCTGTGTGTTCTGTTGTCTAGCTGCTGGCCACCGAGACCAGACAGTGTAACTTTGAAATGAATTACCCAGACACTGCATACACACAGCCTACTAACCCCAAACAGTGATATCGTCTGTTGGCTCATTAAAAGAACATTATTCATAGTATAACACAGTGTTAGCCATCCACTTTGAGCTGTCTGTATATCCTCTGTTTTGCATGCGCACACACAGTGCATAATGTAAACCAGTCGGGGAGAGTTTTTTTTTTTTTTTTTTATCAGAACCTCCTTATAGTGTGATGAGAACGTACTTTTTAAAATGTGTGGCCCCGTTGGGAGTTAAACCTCTAACCCTGTTGGTGTTGGTGCTTTGCTCTGCCTGTTAGTCTATATATAGAGTGGGACTCTTAATCTTGGCAGTGTTCAGTCACGCCTACAGATCCTTTAATCTGTTTAATTTTCCTTTAAGAGGCCAGATTATAAGCATCCCAAGACAATAAAAACAAGACAAGTGAGTAATAAGCTTCTTACTTATTAGTAGGAGTAGGATTAGTAGGAGTTGTGCAGCTTTTTTCCTCCAGGCTACAGGTTTCTTTATAAACCAACAACCACAAAAAAGACCTGTCTTTCAACCTTGCTGTTCTTGTCACTCTCTTCTGTGGTCCCGAGATCATATTTTTAAGTAGCTGTATATGAGCATCTGTCCAGATTCTTGCTGTTGTGGTTACACATGGCTTTCCAAGCAGCTAGATGTTCATATTTGTCTTCATGCCACCCAGAATCTATTGAATTCGGTTACCCTTTTGTTTTACGGCTTTTTTAGACTGCCCACTACAGTTTAAAAATTAGTTCCTTTACAAAAACACAGAAAATCTGAAGGTGTTTAAAAATCCTGTAAAATATGCTGTCAAACTCAAAATAGGACTCTTTTCCACGTACAAAAGTGCTTTCCACGTTTTGCATTTAGCAATCTACAACTGAGTGAAGAATGAAGTTGAGGGTGACATAATTATAGGATTTGTCAATGAACCCAATAATTTCCTGGTGTAAATGAGAGCACTTCATAAAATAAGAATTGTTGTCATTTATGTTCTCACACATGAAATTTTCCTTTTTTTAGATTCTTGTGCTTTAAAGTGGTCACACTTTCAGGTGTGATGGAGTTCGGTTGCATTTTGTGTGGTAGTGGAACCAAAGTTAAAAACATTAAACATTAAAATAATGAGAATGTTTGTTTCTTTGATATAATAAAGTATCAGCTGGATGCTGTGTGTCTGAATAATTCTTGTGTGGCACTTTTATCTCATTCCAGAAAGGGAATGTTATTGCCTCACTTTGTAGCTTGGTTAGTTGGCATTTTGCAGTTTACAGGTTTGTATAAACAAAACACTGTCGAGTTGCCTTGTGATTTACAGAACTGTCCCTGTAAGGGTGTAAATCTCACTAGAGATGTGGTCATATGTCAGATGACGTGCAACAGGTCACACAAGTTATTGTGGATCGTGTTGGCTGTCATTTTTCGAAGCCATGCACACAGGCACAGAAGCTGGTTTACTCCCAGAGAATGGTTCTTTTTAACTTTAAGACTGATCCTGGCATTTGCCGAAACAGTCATCCATCACGGAGGAGTGTTCCCTAAGTTTTTTGAGAAGGACCAGAATGGACTGTGAATTTATGATTTCAAGATGTGAACAGTATTCTCAGGCGGTTTGAACACCATCCATTTATTCTGAGCTCTGACTCAAACTGACCACTGGTTTACCATGATTCATAAAGTGTCATGCAGAAATGTAATGCATTTTACCACAGGCATTCTTATCTGTACATATACTGTACATGACCCCTACAGCTGTTAATGAAACCATGATGCACTTTTTGAACAACAGTTTCTATTAAATTCTTGTGTCATCTCCCATTAATAATGATCCCCTTTCATATGTCTTGTATTTCATATTCTGTGCCATATTTTTGCAGCACATTTAATGCCGTCCTTTTCTATGTTTCTATCAGTTTTAATCCAGGCTTTCTCAACATATTTTTATCTGTTTAAACCATCGTTTTTACCACAAATGTTGCAGTGTTAGATGTGTAGATTATATATGTCAGCAGTACCCTCATTTGCATATCTCCAATCATTAATCTGTATTTTCCACGTTTTGGATCTGCTAGTAGGGTTCCTTATGTTCTGCTCTAATCAATCCAATATGCAGTTCCAGAAAATAACCACTTATAAGTAACCAGGTGGCTCATTTCCTCTATTCTTACTGGCCACTTTGTTAGGTACACCTATTCAACTGCTCATTAACACAAATATTTAATCAGCCAATCGCATGAGAGCAACATTTAGGCATGTAGACATGGTCAAGATCAAACCAAGCATCAGAATAGTGAAGAAAGTTGGTTTAAGTGACTTTGAGTGTGACATGGTTGTTGGTCTTAGTATTTCAGAAACTGCTAGAATTTTCCCACACAACCATCTCTAGGGTTTACAGACAATGGTCTGAAAAAGAGAAAATATCCAGTGACCAGCACCTCTTTGCACAAAAATGCCTTGTTGATGCCAGAGGTCAGAGGAGAATGGCCAGTCATCTTCAAGCTGATAGGAAATGTTAAATTAAAAAAATCACTCAGTGCAACCAAGGTATGCAGAAGAGCATCTCTGAACGCACAGTATGTCAGCACTTAAAGCAGATGGACTACACCAGCAGCGGGTGTACTCATCTTCTGAAAGCTGCTTCAAGCAAATGGCACAACTTATCACAAAGCTCAAATCATTGAACTGCTTTCTTGAACATGACAATGAGTTCACTGTACTCAAATGGCCTCCACAGTCATCACATCTCAATCCAATAGAGCAACTTTGGAATGTGGTGCAACTGGAGATTTGCATCATGCATATCATGGACCAACTGTGTGACATTATCATGTCAGTATGGACCAACATCCCTGGAGAATGTTTCCATCACCTTTTTGAATTTCTGACATTTGACAGGCAATTGTGAAAGCAAAGTGGGCCCAATGCACTAGCAAGGTGTACCTAATAAAGTGTCCAGTGAGTGTATATGCTCCATAGTTACTGCTTCACACTCTATACTGCACATCATCCCTGCTATGTAAAGTGTAAATAAAATTGATTGATTTTAAAAACTTTTATCAGTGAAAAAAAAAAAAAATTAATTTAAGGAGGAATTCCAGATTGCTGTAGTTTTTAAAGTCAAATAAGATTTCAGATGCCCAGAAGTTCATGGCGTTTTTTGTCATTTTTGTTTCTAAATGTTTTCAGTGGGTGACAGTTCTGGACTGCAGGCTTGCCAGCTTAGCACCCAAACGCTTACTATGGATTCATAGTTTCATAGATTCATATGGATCCATTCATAAATGATTTAGGGCCTCTCCTTGGGTTCAGAGATTTCTCTGGATTCTCTGAAAATTTAAATTCTTTTAATTCAATTCTTTGTAATTTTACATGAAGAAATATTATTCTTAAATTATTGAAGTATTTCATCATGCAGTCTTGCACAGACTGTTGAACCCCTTCCTTACCTTTAGTCCAAGAAAACGACTAAAGGTTCCAGTTTCTCTGGAATACTCTGTTTATATGCAGTCATGTTACCATTTAAACTCACTATCTGTGAAATATTCCATCAGCATCATTTCTTTAGCATTACAGGACTTTTCTATTCTTGTGTTACCCCCATCCTAACTCTTTTGAAATTTGCTGCTTGAATCAAATTTTAATTAACATAGTTATACAACAGTACAACAGTTTTCAGTCTTGATATTTAATATGTTGCCTTCGTAGTATTTTTGAATAAATTTAATTTAAAATTATTTGCCAATGACTGCATTTTGTTTTTAGCATCCCGACTTCTTTGGAAACAGGGTTGTGCAATGAACCACATAATCAGGAGTTTACGTTTACAAGATGGTTTTTAGACACTTTGATTTTAAAGCAGTCAACATATTGCTGCAATTAAATAATACACTGCAAGTGCGTAAAGGTCATGAATGACTCGGTTCTTATTTATAACTTCCCATGTCATGTGAATAAACAAACTAAATCTGAAGAAAAACTTGGTTGGAGAAATACTTTGGATGAGTAGTAATAGCTTCCATGCCTGAACAGACAATGAAAAGTGTGCCAACGAAAAAAAATCCAACTAAATCAAAAGTAACTTCATTGAACACGATGCCAAAACGGGTTGAAAAAAAAGCTTCTAGGCTCATCTGGATGGTTTGGTTGTTCTGGGTTTTTCTTCTTGGCAGCAGGTCTCAAGTTTTCACTGTTTATATGGAAGATCAGAGGCTATGACTCACTGCACTGTCACGTTTACACCACTAAAGAGATGCTTTGTTTACATGAGTTTAGGTAGTGGTCAAATGGGTCAGATTCAGAAGCCTGTAGTCAAGCACATACACACAGACCATCACAGACCTACACACTCAAGTCATTTAAGCACGCACACATGCATGTCCATGGATGCATGCACGTGGTACTGAAATGCACTGTTCAAATATAGACACACACACTCAAAGTGAAGTAGCTGTGTGTGTGTTTATGTCACGCTCTTTTGTTTTCCTGCACACAGAAATCTGGCGCTGGCTTTCAATAGTCATTCAACAGTTCTCTGCTGCGAAACATGAGAGCTACCACACACACACACGCACACACACGCACACACACACACACACACACAGTCATGTTTCCATCTCTGCAGAGGACATTACATGACTTACATTACACTTCCTGGAGTCTTACCCTAGCCCTAACCATCACCACTGCTTGCCTATGTACACAAAGTATGTGTGTGTGTGTATGTGTGTGTATATACACACACATACACACACACACACACACACACACTTTGTGTCATTCTTTTCTCCTTTCTTAGCTCCCTTCTCTGCCCCTCGCTGGCCTTCTCTGAGCCAGACTGGCATGGATCAGCACTGCAAGAGCTGGACCACTTTTGCTGACCCTTAGTGGTCAGATTTGGCCCTGAGGCGAGTGCTTCACATCAGTTAAAGTCCTGGAAATAAGGAAAAATAGATTAATGGAAGCTTTGTGAGTTGTAATGAATACCAGGACATGACTTAAAGGAGCTGGATCCCAGTCATACAGCCAGAGTTTACTCTGTGATTTGTCCAGAAAATTGTACCCTGCTTTATGGATTGCAGAGGAAGTGGCTGCTGAGCTGTAGATGGAATAGCGCCTGGTGTAAACAGTACAACATGTACATAGAAGTAAATCATGTCCACTATCACCAATAAAAATACAATGCTGTAAAAAATTACTTCCACTACCCGGAAATGTTGAATTAATTTTAATGTTTTATTGTTAAGGTACAAACAGTTAGCTTGGAGTCAGACCTCTGGACTTGATGCCCACAGTTTTTTTTCAGCACTTTAAATAGGTCTGGTGTTTTTTAAAAGCTCTTACCAGTTGGAAAAAAATAGCTGTGGCAGTCAAAGCTTTGTTGCTGAGATTAATGAAGGCCATGTCATCTTCCCATGCCAGAACCAGAAAAAATAACCACAAAAATAGCAAGTGTGGATGAGATTTAATGCAGCAATAAAGGTTGTTGTAGCTGAATTTCAGAAATAGCAGGTCCTCAGTCACATTTCTAAATCTGCTGTCATTATACACATTAACTGTTCCTAGCAACTGCTGACGACTGGTAACTGAAACGCTTGTTGATGGGACAGACGTGTCACTTGCTTTTGATTGATTAGGGTAAAATGAAGAAAACAAAATATACAGATGCTCTTAAAGGAAAAATTGCTCCTAGTAGTTTTTAAAAAAAAAAAACTAGTTCCAGTGGGCATTAATTCATGTAATAACTTTACTGCAAAATGAAGGAGCAAAGGTTTTCAGGATCATCATCATGTAATGAGAAAACTGAAATCCCCAGGTAGAGACAGGCAAACATGAGCAAACAAATAATCTATTTCATTTAGTGTTTTAACAAGTGAGTGTATCTAGATGTTAGGATGTAGTAAAACCTAAAGAAAGAAGATTGCTTTAAAAAAATAGTAATATATGAACTTTATTTCTCAATTATGTACAGTACAAATCCCTAGCTTCTCTTTCTTTTCCTTTCGTGACTCATTTTGACCATTTTTGCACAATAGAAACCAAACCAGAGGGAAAAACAGATACAAGTACCAGTGACAGAGGAGCAGGTGTTATAAGAAAATGTGGCTGCAATTTAGAGGAACACTAGCAACACTAAAAACAATAGCACTGTTGCGGCGACACCTCCCGTATCTGCTTTTCATCACTTTTCTTTTCCACTTTCTTTCTTTGTCCTCCTTTTCTTCTCCCTACATTGCAATGTGCAGATTTGTCTTTACTCAGGTGTAAACATACAAACAAACAGCATATACACATTCACAAATCTTAGGCATACGGGATTCATCTCCCTGGAAACAGTGTGTTTTTGTTCTGCTACAGCTGTTGTGTATGTGTGTGCTAGCCGCTGTCCCATGTGTCTTTGATTCTCCAGCTCAGTGTGCGTCCACGCTTGTTTGCAAGAGTGTGTGTTCAGCGTAAGTGCAAGTGTCAACACACGTTTATTTCCAAACTTTTTTGCAGAGATTTGTCACAAAGTGCTTTATTGAAAACAAAGGTCGACCAGTGGTGATGCATGCGTGTGTGCACAAACAAACATGCACGAGGACCAGTTGTGTAAAGAGGAGGGGAGGTAGCGCTTTCTGACTTTTATTGTTATTCCAGTTTTTATTCGTCTCAGATGGCGACTCAATCCCCCGTTCACCACACACTGCCTCCTTTGTTCTCACTCTTGCGTCCCTGCTCTCACTCTCTCCCTCCTCTCTCTACCTTTCCATCTTTTCCTTTCTTTGCCTCCTCTCTTTCATTTGTCATCCTGCCCTTTAGTGGCTTTACAGGGCTTCTTCCTCCTGATATTCCGGTTTACTTCCCCCTTTTTCCGTAATGCTTTTCATTATAGATCTCATATCTAATCTGTTGCATTTAATTTCTTACTGTTTTTCTCTGTTCTGGTCTGTACACAATCTTGTACACTTGTCAAACACATAGTATCATTTTCATACAATTGACTAACTTAGACTGCAGCTCTTCCTTTCTAAGGGTGGTGTCAAACGGCATACTGTAGGAGCGATGAGACAACTCAAACTGAACGTTTAGTTATGCATTGTACATAACTTATTTAAGTTATGTACAATGCAATAGACACAAACACTTTTGCATTTTAGATAAATATTTACAACTCTAATACTTGAGTACTGTATAATTCAACAATCAAAAACTCTAGTTTTACAAAGTATGAAACAGGTAATGTGTAGAGCTAATCTTTCTGTCTAGAAAATTTTTTTTCTTTACTCATATATACAGTATTGTTGAGTCTTTAACAAAGTAATGAATACACATAACTCACAAATGGTGACGGAACAAACTAATCTGGGGTCAAAGAGTATGTTTGTCATGGTTCTGGGTCAGTTGACCCAGTGTTTTGTGTTATGGACTTTCTAGTTTGTTAATATATTGTCATGTTGCTGGGTCGGTGACCCAGCGTTTTGAGTTTTGTACCCATTTCAGTCAGTAGTTGGTTTGCTTCCTTAATGTTCTTAGTTCTGATCTCATGTTTAGTCTTTTCTTGGTTTCTGTTAGTATTTCCATTGAGTTCCCTTATATTATGCTTCCCTGGTGTCCCTGTACCAGTCTGTCTCCCCAGTCTGCCTTATCTCCATGTCTGTTATGTGCTCGCTCTTGCTCTCGTCTCTCGCTCTCTG
>VUQS01029203.1:0-10034 GCA_015108495.1 Heterochromis multidens | reverse complement strand
ATATATTTTAAATAATGGTTAATATCACTGTCAGTCAGCAATCTGCATTAGTTGTACATTTGATCCAATAAAATTTTTTATTATGTTTTTATTCCCCAAACAAGAAGCGTTTAATTGCTCAGCTGAAACTTGTAAATAATACTGAAGTCTTGTTAAAGTTCTCAGAAAGCTTTGCAACTGATCTTTGTCCTTGATTCCCTGGGTTTTTCTGCCTTTCCCTTTTCTATCTCTTCTTTTACCCTTAAACCACAAACAAAATATCTCTAATTACCAGTTTGAGTCATGGTGGGCCACAGCTCTGCATTCCTTATATAATTCTGCTCGAGAGATGAAGGCCTTACGCTTTGACCTCATCCACCTCCTCGTACGCCATGAACTACTGCACATAAATATCTTTTGCTCTTTTATGTGAAGAAATTCATACTGGCTGCTTGAGGCACAGTTTACTTTTAGAATACAGTCCAGAAAATTATTCTTTCATACATGAGTCCAAATTACATCAAATGCAGTGCTTTGGCAAGAGCCACAGTTGAACCCAATAATATGGATGGTATAGAATCACAGAACATTAAGTTCTGTGCAAAAAGGTTTCAGTCTGCACAGTTTTATTGATTTCAGGGGATCAAATTCTGGGGATCATTTAAAAAAACCTGCATTGTGGTGGATTTTATATATCTTACCAGCATTCTTCACTTACATAATGGCCTTCAAATTTTTGTATAACATGTTAAACTTGATATAAAAACAAATGTTCATCTATAAAATCTAATTTATTACAGACATTACATCAAGCTGCATTATTCTAACCAGCTGCTTTTCAGTGTTTGCTGAGTGTGCACATAAACACAGTGTGTTTTCACGGTCGCTCTCTCTGTCTCTTTCCCTCACAAATGCAGACATTACCACAGCATTATGCCATGCATGGTGCGTCACTGGGTTTCCCAGGAGTGGCCCTGGATTGCACCTGATAACATTGCTGCTGCATGACAATGTTTCACATGTACGTGTGTATCGATACTGTGAGATTAATTATTATGAATTTATTATTACTTTGTGGAAAATAAGCAATCATCCACTAAAGAAGAAGCAAGACATGATGACAGAGCTGTTGAAAAGAAAAGAGCAAAAATATACAAAACAGAGATGGTATAACAGAGAGACAGAAGATAGGAACAGAAGGAGGGCAGGTAGGAAAGAGAACAATTCCCAGCTCCTACGATGGAGAATGCCCTGGTTACAAATAGATCAGTCTATAAATAGCCTCATTATCTATTCTCTTTTAATTGTCTCTTGAGAAAACCTAGCATGTTCACCCATTGATCTCCACAGCATCCTGCCTCACATCTTACACAAACATGTGTATGTGCTTGTGTGTGTACGTGTGTGTGTGTGAGTATAAGCTCATGACTCGTGACCGCCTGCATGTGCTTTGTGTGTTTCCGTGTGTGTGTGTGTGTGTGTGTGTGTGTGTGTGTGTGTGTGTGTGTGTAATAAGCCTGGCCAAGCATGCCTGCAGTTGCTTGCGATATCACACATTAAGAGTAGAACTCATATAACAGGGCTTTAGTCAGTTCCAGTTGGTTAGACACACACACAAAGACAAACATATACTGTTTATGAATACATATTTACATGAATCCCTTCTATCTTTTAGATAAGTCTTCTATTTCTGTTGATACTGCATCCACAGTTATTTTGTTATTATTATGATAAAATAATGAATGCATATACTAATCCTCAGTTCACCGTGAGGGTGCAGATATAGTTTTTAGAATGTCACTACTCTACTCTAATATTCTACACAAAGACAGCAATCAGTTCACATTAAAATACAATATCCTACAAACACTTAGATGGTATACTAACTGTAATGTGTTAGGTAAAATAATTTGTGGTGATGCTTTGGTTCAGAATGACATTTAACCTTGTTAAAAGTTTAAACTACATTCTCCTTAAATGCCCTTGAGATGTAAGCTATGCTGTAATCAATCTCCTCAGTCATTAAATACTCAGTGTTTCCTGGAAAAGCCTCTGCTAAGTTATCTTTCATTCCTAGATCACTGATTGCAATACTGCTTACAGAGAAAGACTTATTTGGCATTTTATGAAATATTGGAGGCTAAATGCTGTCAGTCCACCTAAATGCTCAGGCAGTGGAGGCAGTTTAAACAGTGGTGATGAGTCACAACTTTCTCAGAAAGGATCAAGGCTGATTGCAAAGGAGTCACTGTGTGACCATTCATTACATTAAGTAGTAAAACTCAAACACAACAAGCTCACAGGCTATAATGTCATCAATATATATAAAGAACATGGATGGATGGCAAAAAACATTTCTCACATCTGAAGGTCTATTGTGTCAGCATCAATCTCGCCTTATTACTCTTCATCTTGAAACTGCCCCCTTCTGTTAAATGAGGAAGGTATTTAAATCAAATTTCAAACAGCTCTGTAGTGTGTCCAAATTCAAATCAGTTCTCTGGTTTTAAGAAAGTCATTGATGATTTAATTTCATTTCATTTTCCTCCTGCCTCAATAACTTTGGTAATCGTCAGTCTCCTCACCTCTTCTCTCCATCACCCCATTACTACACTAACTCCCTGTTTGCTATAAAATTGATTTTTATAGCAAACAGGCAGGTTTGTCTACAAAATATTAAAATATCTCTAAAGATGCTCTAAAACCTGTAACCATTCTTCCTCCACCACACTATTCTACCCTTCTACAGCTATTTTCAAGAGACTTTCAAAAGTCATTAGCCCTTAGCTATGCCAAACGTAAGTGGATCTCGTTTAACAGCTGAAATCTTTGTATAATCTCTATGTGCAGTGTACTGTATAACCATGCAATTCTGTTGTTCTTCATTTTATTGTTAAATACATTTATCACCTTTACACTGTTTTTATTCTTATTTTCCTCTTCTGTTTCCCTCTGTATGCTGTACAAACTGTATTGTGTGTAAATCATTTGAGATGATACTTTATGACTGCAATACTGATGAAATAGTGGGATAAGATAACAAAAAATAAGCTATAATTGTTGAAATTAGGTTTAAGGTTTAGGTTTAAACAATATTGTTTAAACAGTAAAATCCTTAATCTTTGGGAAAAATTAGAATGAAAAGGGATAGAAAACAGAAACAAAAACTCATTAATATACCAGCAATTATTATTTTTATTTTTTTTTACCACCCCGATAAATCTTCTGATTATTTTATTACTCATGGAAAGGAGTGCATCACAGGCTATCAGTAATGACTTTGCTTGGTGTTCTGGTTTAGGGCCAAGATAAGCTGTCCAAACTTCTGGAATTGAACAGATACTTTGCCTCTGAAAATACTCTCAGCTTACTTTGGTCAGAAAACTTTTGAAGCAGTTTTTATCAGATTTGACTGGTTATTCTATATATGCAGTTTTTATGTCCCAGTGACGATAATTAGTAATGCTTAAATTCTATCCTTTTCCCCCCACTGTTCTCACAAAATAAATACCTGGTAATGCATTTATCAATCAAATGCAGCAGGATCTGAGATCCAAATCCACACTGACAAATAGCACCTGCCTAACCTCCTATTTCCAAATGACAAGGCACAGGGACAGGAAAAGGAATTAAAAAAAAAAAAGCAACTTTATGCCATCTACTCTGATTGAAACGAAATAAGATTTTTTTTTGCAGTCAGAAGGAACATGATGGCATATTTTAACAGTTGCCCTTTTTTGTCAGTAACTAAAAATAGATCTCCATGGAAACACTATGCATCCCACTCGTTGAGTGGAAATACCCGCAACTCTCAACCTCAGAGAATGTGTGAATATGTAAGTAAGTGGGTGTCAGTTTGTGTGTACTTTGTATGTGTGTTTTGTGTCCAAGAGAATGCGTGCATGCATATTTGTGTGTGCAAAAGACTGAAATGACGTGATGACCTCTAAATGTCCTTGTAAAGTAGGCTTGTCAGGAATGTGCGGGAAACAAATTGTGTTTAAAAAAAATACACACGATGAGCTGAACAACATATTTAAAGTGTTTCAGTGGGTCCCCCCCCCAAACACACACACACACACACTCCCCTTCCCCTTTTTACGCTCGTCTCCCTCAACTTTTTTTTTCCTCCTTCACTGTGTGCTGAAGTGTCCAAAACAAGTCACCATGGCAACAGAGTTCGATGATGATCATCATCATCATCACGCAAACTATAAATGCCTTTTTGTTTCCCTCTGAAACAAATCAATAGCTTCAACATTTATTCTCAGCTTTCACCATTTTAAAAGAGGGGGAGAGATGAAGAGAGAGTGTTGAAGTGTGACTCACAGAGCGAGAAGAAGAGAGAGACGGGGACTAGGCTGGATGTGGAGTAACTCTATGAATAATAACCCATCAGTGGCTAAAATGTGGATAATTATCATGTTCTTATAAGAAGCGGGATTGATGGAGAAATGTGTCACAGTGTCCTTGAGAATGACCTCTATAATTATTATATCATTTTATGCCATAAAGAAGAGGTTTGTTACTGTGTGTGGAAAGGCAGAATAAAGACAACATGGAGAAGAGGGGCAGACATAAATTACTGTAAGAAAACACTATTGTATCCAAATACACAGTTTAAATGATGTACTATGGCTACAGGGAAAATGAGGGACAGAATAGAGTGTAAAATTCAGAGAATACCAGAAAAGGGTACATGAAGATAAGAAAAGGAAGAAAAAAATATGTAACAAGCAAACAAAACGAAACACCTTTCTGTCCTCCAGTAATAATCTAGAAGTACCTTTTACTTGTCCTTGCTTTTACTCTATGTCTTTATTTCTTTACATTTATTCACACAAATGTATGAAAATATTCTGAGAGCTACTGGAAGAATCCCTTGTATGCTTAATATACTTGGTATACTTGGCCAATAAAGGTGACTGTGAATCAGTTAGTTTGTGTGCAAACAGTGATGCAAATAGTTCATGGCTTAGTGATATTGTTTAATATACAGTATATTTAATCAAAGTTCAGTTTCCAAGGTGATACATTTTCCCACAGCACACATACTGCCAAGATGTTTTCTTTTTGATGAAAATAAAGCTCAGAGAGTACAGCAAAAATAATGCTAGGAGATAGAAGTAAGCAAAAGCCTGAATTAGATCTGCTGACCCATGTCACACATGCTGCTCCCCACTGTGTCCACCTCCAGCAAAGAGGACACAGTGCCATTCACCACAAACAGTATTTAAAGCATGTCAGAAACTATTCACATGTATAATACACCTGTAAATGAATACATGCATGTATACTCTAGTTTAAAGAATTGTTTTGTCTTAGCTTTCTAGACTGATCAGTCTTTGGGTGCACTAATTTTCTGGGTACTCCACAGTGTGTCAAGATTCAGAGTGAAGAGGCCATGGCAGGAGGCAAGCTCTCTCTAGAAGGAGTTGATGTGACATGTCTTCAGTATGGCAACGCACATGCAATCTTGCAGTGTTACACACAAACCAGATCATGATCAGCCATATTTTCAGAGGCCAAAGATGCAAGGAGACCTACTGCACTGTATGTAAGCATAAGGACTTGCAAGGTCACATAAACACAAATATGTGATTACATGTGCAAGCACACACATACATTTATATTTCATTCCCCTACGGACAGCCCAAACTAAAATCTAATAGATTGGAATGCGATACTGTGCAAAACCATGCCTTTCCCATAATGAGTGCACTATATGTATAGTTCTGAACCGCCCTTTATTTCTTCATATTTTGCTTCCAAGGAACCAGACTTTCTTGGAAGTTTTTAAAGCGTTCTTGAGCATTAGTTCTGCAGGCTTTCTGAAGGTCTTTCAAAGTTTTTCTTTGGACATTGACTTCTTTTTCATTAATTTTCAGTCCAGTCCTTGTAACTGAACATTTTCAGAGCAATGTTTATGTGTTTGTTGAGCCATTTAACACTGACCTATGACTCTTTGTGTTGTGTCTAGCCTGTTACAAAAATACAACATTTGTTCCAATTTCTTTAGTTGAATTTATAAAAAATGACAAAGAAGACACAGTTTGACAGGCCTAAAATAGTATGTTTGCACCAACAAGGTGATTCCCAAAGAGCTGACACATAAAAAAACATTTGACCCTTCAGTTGATCCATCTTACCGTTTATCAAAGTCTCTTCAGAAAGGGTCTCAGTGGAAGGGTGGCTGTCAAATAGCCATTGTTAAGGAAGTGAAACAGAGAGAAAAGGCTGAGGTATGCCAAATTACACAAGAACTGGACTGAAAATCAGTGGCAACTGGTCTTATAGAGCAATGAATCCAAATTTGAATGGATAGAAAAAAACACAGTGGAACACTATCAGTGATGGATCGGCCTCCCCAGATCCCGGACCTCAACATTATTAAGCAGTGTGGATGCATCTCGACAGAGAACAGAACAAAAAGCAGCCAACAGCCAAAGAAGAGCTTTGAATGACCTTAACAAAGTCTGGAGAACTATTCTTGAAGACTACTTAAGGAAACTATAAGAAACTTGCCAAGAGATTTCAGGGTGTGTTGAAGAATAAAGGTGGTCATACCAAATATTGACTTTTAAGTTTGTTAGAATTGTACAAACTCTGTTTTTGCCTTATGTACTGCATTTCCATTTATGTTTGCACATGTTTCAATACATTGCTGCATGTGTTTCCTATTCTCCCAGCAAAATATAAAGAAATGAGGGGTGGCTCAAGACTTTTGCACAGTCCTGTATGTTTAACAGTAGTGAATGTACCTGTAATAGTACTTTCTGAAATATGGCACTGTGCTTTATCAAGTGGATTCTTTTTTTAAAATCAGGCAACAGAGTGCCTAAAGGAGCTGTCTGGTCATTTACAGGAAGCTCAACATTTAGAGAAATATGCTACATACATTTGTTTTCTTGCAGAGAGCTAGACAACACTCTTGCATCTGTACCATAAATATATGGCTTGAATCAGTAGCTTGTTAGCTTAGCTTAACATGACTAAGACTAAAAAAAGAGGGCAAAAGCTAACCTGGTTCAGTCCAAATGCAACAAAATCCACCTAATAGCACCTCTAAAACTCAGCAATTAAGATAAGAAAGAATACAACAATTCAACATTTTACTGGGGTTTATGACTAGGGTTATTACTGGGACTGGTTGCCATGCGACTAATGGACAACTCAGCTAAGTTGCTGTGTTTTTCCCAAATGTCAAATCATTACTCTAAGAAGTCTAGAATGTGATCCACATCTTACACAACCGATGTGACTTTTGGATTAGCTACAAGCTCACATACAAGCTCACTACAAAGGTCTTTAATATAAAGACAAATAAAATGCTAAATCTTTACTTAGTCCCTGGTGTTACATAATTTGCTAATAACTAAAAGGCTTAAATGGCAGAGCAGCTCTTAACAGTTTCCCACCAACCAAAATTAAATGTATGTTGCAATGCCGAAAAAAAAAAATTCAGTTATGTGTGACTGTGTGTGTGTGTATTTGTGTGCATGCATGAGAGTCTGTGGGGGCAGCTGTACAAGTGGGTGAGTTTTGCTGTCAGGCTCTGTGCTCTATGAGTCTGACTCATGCGAGAAATGGCAGAGTGGAGTGAGACAACGCAGCTCACAGCTCGCTCTCTCTTACAAACACATACATACACAAAAACACGCACACCAGGCACTCTGCAGGATAACTGATAATTACTTATCATTCTACTTTGCAGCATATATCAGCGTAAATGTTGGAAGGAATATGTATAATGACAATTGAATGAACACGGAACAAAATATACAGGATTAAAAACATAAATAAATCACTGAATATTCAATTTAAAGCTTTGAGCTAGTATAGACAGATCCATAATGATACTTTTGTGCAGTTTCTTTTTCAAAAAAAATGACAAGAAAATCAATCAAGAAGTATTTCTCTCCACAAAAGCGATAGATGCTCATATCACAGAATTTGAATGCCCAGAGGTTTAATTTACACCTCTTCGAAAATCTTTTTGGAGGCCTGAAAAGTAGCACATTGAGAGCAAATGTAGGGGGAAAAAAACAGGCTCCTTGTGACTCATAAGCAGTTCATATGGTCCCTTTCAAAATTCATTACACGGTTATTTATGCTGTGAAAATGATGCACATGGGTGAGGTCTACACCACAAACGGGGGCGTACATTAGGGCTGCATGATTCATCGTATTAAGATCTCTGTGCAATCTCATTCTTAACAATTCTGCCATGTTTGCATCTACTGGAGATATTTCACTGAACCAAGTTTCCAATAATTTTCTGAATCAAACAAATAAAACGTTTGGAACTTATCTTAAACAGTGTGTTTTTGTTTGTTTTGTAGTGTGTATGCATGCATGTGTGCATTCAATGTGCTTAATGAATCCACCGTAAGTGTTCAAGAGTGAAAAACTAAAAGAAAAATAAGAGTCCCTTACTGAATTTATTAGTCAATAGTGTATCTGTTCCACCACCTGAAAGTACTGTAAAGTTAGCTGGCTCCAATGCCCTGGATGTGGACACAACATTAATGAGACATCTGTTTACAGCCACTGTGTGTGGGGAGGTGTGTGTGTGTGTGTGTGTCTTTTTGTATGTGTGTGTTTGCGTTGGAGGGGAAAATGAGACTGTGTGAGCGTGTTTAGACACAACTGCTTAGTGATAAGGGCAAAGTGTAATGAGGTCAGTAACTTCATCCTGTAATTCCAGACCGTTCAACCATTTATTCAGTCAGTCAATCAACCATGTATCCCTCATTCTTCTTCGCCCATCCAGTTAACATGAATTCACTGAGTCGCTGCTTTTTATTTTTTATTTTTTTGAAAGTCAGTCATGCTTTCTATTGATGAAATGTCATCACTACTGTATTCTTATATACCTTATATACATTCAAATAAATAAAAGCTGCAGGTGTATAGTGACTGTAAAAAAAAACAACCTCCCTGACTTTTTTCCATCTGTTTCTCATTTTCTCTTTTACACAGCATGCATACATGGAAGAAACACATCTGTTGCCTACTCCGCTCATGTGTGACCAGGCTGTCAGTGCAGTTATATATGAGCTGTTGTATGGATAATAGCAGAAATATAAGCAGACTTTTATTATGCAAAACATACATGAGCTTATAAACTGGTGTAACAGTGTATATTCAAATTAATTATTTTATTTTAAAGCATTTTTTCAGAAAAAAAAAATAAGACATTCATGCTTTCTATTATAGTACATTGAAAAAAAAATTCTAAGAATTTAGTTTATAATAGTCTTGACTTCTCTAATTTTGTCACTATGGCTTTATACAACTATGACAATTAAGACCAGACAGACACAAACATTTGTTATTGAACACATACACACAAAGCTACAATCCTTCCCCCCTAGGAGTGAAAAGAGAGAGCATCCAGGGCCAAGAGGCTGAAAGGAAGAGTGACAGTGGTCTATCTATCTGCTGTCTCCCATCTGGGTGTCAGTCTCTGGTTTCGCCCAGGGGCTCAGATAAGCTCCGGACACAATAGGGACAGCTATTAAAATTCAAACTACCAGAGAGAGTCATGAAATAGTCATAACAGGTAAGGGAAATCAACACACTCTATTGCACCCCTTATCATCTGTCTGGAAGCGCAGGGAAAATACACAGTTTGGGTTTCTGATCATTAGGTGCAGGAAATTGGATTAGAAAGCCAAAACAATGCTTTAAAATGCTAAGCTATAATCCATCCATCCATGCATCCATCCATGCATCCATCCAGCCATCCATCCATTTTCTTAACAGCTTATCTATCTAGAGTCACAGGAGGCTGGAGCCTATCCCACCTGTCATAGAGCGAAAGGCAGGGTACCCCCCTGGACACGTCACTAGTCTGTCACAGGGCCAACACAGAGACAGACAACACTCTCATATCCAAACCTACAGCCAATGTAGAATCACCAATTAACCTGGGTATACATGTCTATCTATGTGGGAGGAAACCAGAGCACCTGGAGGAAACCTATGCAGACACAGGGAGAACATCTGAACGCCACACAGAAATGCCCCAGCTATTACTCCTGATACCAATA
>VUQS01029202.1:6971-27110 GCA_015108495.1 Heterochromis multidens | reverse complement strand
ACTCTTTCAAGAATTTTTTATATAAAAGGAAGGTTGGAGATTGGCCTATAATTAGCTAAGACAGCTGGGTCAAGTGATGGCTTTTTAAGTAATGGTTTAATTACTGCCACGTTAAAGGCCTGTGGTACATAAACCATTAATAGAGATAGGTTGATAATATTTAATTTTAATATAAATTTCTGTGTGGAGTTTGCATGTTCTCCCTGTGTTTGCGTGGGTTCTCTCCGGGTACTCCGGCTTCCTCCCACAGTCCAAAGACATGCAGTTAGAGGGGTTAGGTTAATTGGTGATTCTAAATTGCCCATAGGTGTGAATGTGGGTGTGAATGGTTGTCTGTCTCTCTGTGTTAGCCCTGCGACAGACTGGCGACCTGTCAAGGGTGTACCCTGCCTCTCACCCTATGGCAGCTGGGATAGGCTCCAGCCCCCCCGCGACCCTGAATTGGATAAGCGGAAGAGAATGGATGGATGGATAAATTTCTTCTTTGAGCAGTCTTGTAGGAATGGGGTCTAATAGACACGTTGATGGTTTGGAGGAAGTAATTAGTGAAGTTAACTCAGAAAGATCAATCAGAGAGAAAGAGTCTAAATAAATGCGCAGACAAAATAAACAGAATCTAAATGACATGAAATGACAATCATTAAGTCCGAAATGGAGTAGGATATTATATTGTCCAATTTTGGAAAGCCCATGTGAATTACAGCCTCAGCCTCTGTTCGTAGCTGACAGGAGTGGCACCCTGGTCTTTTGCTGCCATGTTACATTCAAAGTCATATAGATCACCTTTCTTCCCCATTCTGATACTGGGTTTGAACTTCAGTTGGTCATCTTGACCATGTCTTGACCACGTGCCTAAATGCACAAAGTTGCCGCCATGTGATTGGCTGATTAGACATTTACATTAAGAAGCAGTTGAACAGGTGTAGCTATTAAGGCGGCTGGTGAGTCTATGATAGAAAAAGGAAATGCATAACAGGTGAACTTTAAAAACAGCATCCAGTCTTATTTTCAGTTTAGGATGAGGTGGTTTTACTCTACCAGATGCAAAATCATGCAAGGTCATGCTTAGTATCATTTACTTTGCTCATTACTGAGCTTTCCCTGTGTTTATTTTACCAAGACTACATAGTGAACATTGAGATACATTTCAGTGGGGCACAATCATGAAATCAATCATTATGCTTCCCTGTGAACATGCTTCTGGGGTCCATATTAAGTGAGAAGTGAAGTGTTGCTTTGCAGAGAGTGCCAGGAGTATCCATTATGCATAGAGTGTAAAGCAAACAAGTTCACTAAGTAGATTTCAATCCAGACCAAGCTTGTTTTCTTTGCTACATTTCAGTCGTTTGCCATAGCTTCACATTTTGGAAAATAGATTTCTTGCTGTAAGAAATCTTCATGTTAAATATGTACCTGAGGCCCATGGGCAATTAACTTAATATAAAATATCGAGACTAAAAAAGGAAAAAGGTTAAAAGGTGTTAGAATAGATTAGATCATTAGGCTGCTATTATACGTTGATTTTTGTACGTCTTTTGTACGTCTTAAAATAAAGATATGTAAAGTAGGCTGACTTTTTGTACCTTTACAAGGATTTTGTTGTCTTTATTCCAAGCTAAGCTAAATTTGTATCATGCCGGCCTTTTTTCATGATACCCAGATCTCCACTATATGCAATGATTCAAAGCAGGCCACATACAAGTACTTTTTTTTCTGTTTGGTTTTTTTTTTTATATTCTGCCAAAAGTTGAAACCAAACCTTGTCATTTAAATTTTTTTTCTAGCCGGGAGACCATTAATGAAATCTTAAAAAGCTTGACCCTGGACCAGCAGCAGGCATTTGGCTTGTGGTACAGCAAAATATTGCCCCCTTCCAACATCACCAGAGGTCAACAGTCACTCATCAGGGACACAGGAAACTTGATCGTCTACCTGCCCTTCCAGAACTTCCAACACCTCTCAGCTGCTCAGGTAACGGCCCTCTGAGCTCTGACACCTGGCAGAGAAACTTGAGAAGCAAGGACTGAGTTGGATTAGCCCCAGGGCAGAGCACAGCCACTTGTCACATGCTGGTCAAAAGAAAGCACAGACTTGTCTTTCTCTGTCACTCCTGTGGGTTTTATTCTAGGGGCCAGTGTTCAATAAGTAATATTGGGAAAACATGAATTAGGAATGAGCATGGTTACTGATATTTCAGCACTAAACTAAAAATATATGGAATGTTTTAAAGGAAAAATGTCATGGTTTGCAAAACAAAATCAGTTCATTAAAAACTTTGAGTTTGTTAATTAGTGAGTTAGATAACAAACTTACCATATTTCAACTACAGAAGTATCTGTCGGTTTAGTTAACCTTTTACAAGGAAGTAAAGAAACATACTTTTCTGAATGGCTTGGATGGTTTGCACATCCAATATAATATACATACAATATATAAACAGATATTGTATTTAATTTAGTCTAAGCTGACAAACATGAGTTTTACAGGGGGAAAATGCATGTTTGTGTTTCAGCTAATCCTTGTTTAAAGTGCACTGCATGCAGTCTATTTATCAAGCTAAACAGGCCTATTTCCCCAAATGTCACACTATTCCTTTAAATTCAGATTTTTTTTTGCAGGATGTGATGACTACTCAGCTATCTGTCATAATGTTTTATCTGCAGCTCTTTGATGGGCTGGATGTGTTGCAGAGAAACACCCTCACTTCGCTAAAGCAGGAATTAATAGCACGCAAACTCATTGGCACCTACAGGAACCTGACGGCTCAGGACTTTACCAGGTTGGGAATGACTGTAGGGAGGCACTTCCAACATTTTCCATCCGATTTTTACCTCAGATAAAACCTGACAAAACATAGTGATACTTACTGTATGTCTTAATGCATGCTCAAGGAAAAAAAATCCCCCAAAATAGATTATTTTCATCTGTATGCACTGCTTTCAGTGGGACTTTCTGGGACAGTGATACTTAGTTTTGATCTAATGTTGCTGGATGATTTTTAGGTGCATTGTTAACCTTTTTATTATATTAGTATTACTTAATAACTTGCCATATATACAGACTGTTTGCTTGACTTCCATATTTAGATATCCTTCATAATTAGTTATGCTTCATTTAAATAAAGCATCACCTACACACAATACACAATGTTAAAATTTCAGGATCTCCTTTAAAGTTTTATAAAGCATCTGTAAAAGATGTCTATAAAACATGTGTAATAGTAAGTTAGACATGACTTAATTTTCTCTCATTATGGTAACTATATGGTAAAAACCTGTAAAATAACTTATCAAACGAATTAAAATAAATAAGAAATTTCTTTGTTTCTTTCTTTCTTTCTTAAAAATGAATACATGTAACATTTTGGCAGGTGTTTCTTGTATGTGTGTTGTTAAAACATTGTTTGTAATTTCAGGCTGGGTAGTATCACATGCTTGGCAGACCCAGCAGATCTCTTTATTTATAAAGGCACTGAGGCCTTCAGTGTGATCCGGGAGAGTATTATGAACTGCACACGTAAAGGACTCAGTTTGCCCAGCGACCTGGTAGGAACAGATGTGTTTATGTGTGAGTCCTTCATTGTTTTGTTTATGTATGCTTTCATGTAATAATTACCCTGTTTGTTTTTACTCAACTTTGTTTCCAGATTTTCAATATTTTACTGAACACCACAGAACTGCAGGTCCCGTCCTCCGTCCCTGCTGAGCGATTGGCAGAGCTCGCACTCCTCCTGCCCTCCCTGGGTGTGACCTTCCTGCAGGGTCTCACTGCAACTCAGCTGCTTGCTGTCCTCCCCGCCCTGAACTCTATTTCATTCAGTCCTGCACAGGTAGAGGAGTGAATTAAACTTGAAATTTATACTAGTAACTACTAATTACTACTCTGTAATTGTTGTAATTTTCTTTCTTACTAGCAAACTGACTCTTTCTTAGGAAATAAATGCCAGGTGTCAGTGAGTGGGGGTTTAGCCAGACCATTTCAGTGTACAAACATGTGCTTCTTGTAGATGGTTGGGTTTCATAGCAGCTGGTGGGAGTTTTACATCTTAGGAACAGCTGACAGGTAGCCTGTCTTCAGCACACTCACCACTGGTGGCATGTCTGATGAGGCAAGGACCTGAGCCTTACTTCATCCTTAGCTTTCATTTGAACTGGAGCCTTTTGCCTTTACCTCAGCTTCACAGCTGTTGGTTTCATATGTCATAAAGAGTCTTGAAGAGAAGTGACGTCTTCAAAGCTACACATTGTTTGGTTGAGCCATTTTGACAAAACGGTTGTGTGGACAATTGTTACTAAATCCCACAAAGCTTTGATATTCCAGGAAATGGTGAAGGAAGGCTCTTGGATTTTAAATTTATCCAACATATTACAGAGGTGTAATCGAATAAAATATCACTTTTTTGTTCCTAATTGTTTTACCTATTTTTCAGGCGGCCATAATTGTAGACAAGCTGTCTTCAGTTAACGGAGTGAGTTTTTCTTGTAAACGCATCACAATTTAAATTTAGTGCAGCGATTGTCTCTGTCTGACACACATCTTCATCATCTTCCTCCCTGCTGCCCAGTTTATCCCAGACCGGCTGGGGGAGCTCGGCTCTCTCATTGTAGGAGTGAAGACGGAGACCTTGCTGGCGCTTACTTCTGATAAACTGCTCTCAATCCTTGTTGCCATTTCTCAACACAGACAAAGCCTCTGTCCGCTTCACAAAAGAGGCCTCCTCCCTCCACAGGCCAATTCTATAGCCACCAAACTATGGGTAAAACACAGACACACTTAAAACACATTTTAATTTGAAGAAATGTATTGTATTTGTAATTTACTGTGTTTTAATTTCAGCAGTTTAATTGACTTTGAAAATCAAATGTTCACTCTTTTAAATAACAATTAAAATGCCTTTATTTTCATTGCATGGTCATGTTTACCTAAAAACCTTTAAACTCCCTGATGAAATGCTGAAATGTATCAGATGTTTTTTAGGTTAGACATAACCTAAAATGCTGTAAGGTATTTTAATTGTTTTTTTTTAACTGAGAGTGCCTTGGAGTTCTCTGCCTTATTTAAAAGGTACTTTATGCTTCTCCCTTATTGACAAGGGGTTACCACAGCAGGTAGCTCTACATGTTTGAGTTGGCAGCTTTATTTATTTATTTTCCTTCCTGACACAACCCCAAAGGCATTTCTGTCTCCTCCTGAAGTTGAAACAGAGATCTTTTGTTTTTTAGGCAAATGTGCAAACCACTACACTATGAAGCCACTAATTCTTTGTTTTCAGTGGTGATTGGTAGGCTGACAAATGAGGTCAGGCACAAGTCTCCATGGACTATGATGTTCACAGGTGACATTGTGATCTGTAGTGAGAGTATGGAGTAGGTGGAAAAGAGCCTGCAGGGGTGGAGGTACAGTATACTCTGGAAAGAAGAGGAATGAAAGTCAGCAGAAGCAAGACAGAATACATGAGTGTGAATGAGAAGGAGACAAGTGTAACAGTGAAGCTGCAAGGAGTAGACGTAGTGAAGGTAGATGAGTTTAAATACCTGGGGTCATCCATCCAAAGCAATGGACAGTGCACAAGAGAGATGAAGAAGAGAGTGCAGGCAAGGTGGAGTGAGTGGAATTGAGTGCCAGGGGTGATAGCAGCAAGAGTGAAAGGGAAAGTTTACAAGATGATACTGAGAACGGCTGTGATGTATGGTTTGGAGATGTGGGACTGACAAAAAAACAGGAGGCTGAGCTGGAGGTGGCAGCTGCTGCAACACTTGTCTTTGTGTTATCTTTAATATGTTCAAACCAGGGCTTCCCAGAGGTGGTCAACTGGTTGAACGATGTGGCGCCTTTGCTCAGCTGCACACCCCTAATCAGCGTTCTTCCGAGGACACGTCTGCTTGTGAACAGCCTCTCCAATACGTCCACAAAACCCTGGAACACACAGCAGGTATCACATCAGCACACATCTGTGATATTAGCACTTGCTTTTCTCAGTTCCTCTAAAAAGCTTTGCATTACTGCAGAGTGGTGAACAGTTGGGCAGAAGTCGTTTTGCTTGAATAAATATCAGAGACAGTTTAAAAGTGAAACATTATTGAGAATTCAAAACTCTAAATCAAAATCACTGTCATGTAGCATTAATAGTCAGATTTTAAATGTAAGTGGAGAAAAGAAAGGCAAGTGTACATATGCACTTTAGCAGAGACAAAAATTAAATTAAATTAAAATCTTTATGCATTGTACCAACACTTCCAGTATATGAATACGTAAAAGCTTCCCACAGTGAACTAGTGGGTTTTATAGTGTGTTTTGATCTCTTCATGCTTCCCCTTATTAGATATGCTTCCTCTCTGTTGTGAGAAGGTGTGCATGATGATATCTTGATTAGTTGATAAATTATTAAGTGAAGAAGCAAAAGCAAACACGTCATTATCAGTGACACTGTGAATGAATCAGCCTTTGACTGCAGCTGATCATTTGAACCTGCAGGTTACAGCAACACCGCCAACAATTTTCCACTTTCTTCCCCAGGCTAAAGCCATTTTCAGAGAGGTACTTGATACCAAGCCAAATCTAATCAAACAGCAATTATTGTAAGTACAGTTAATCTCAGTGACACATTTTTCTCTGTGTTTATTTCTTGTCTGTTTTAAAAATATTTAATTGCCTTCTATGGTAGATGCTCTTATTTCCCAGTATTTTTGCAGCTTTACAAATTAGCTAATTAATTACATAATTTCCTCTGGGATTAATAAAGTATTCTGATTCTGATTCTGATTAACTATTGTGCATCTACTGACTCTAGGAGTCTGGGAACGCTGGGTCAGGGTGTGAGCTGTACTGTCTTAAAGGATCGTTTTCAGGCAGATCCGTCACCTTCTTCAGTGAGAAACATTCTGGCCTTCCTCAGGCAGCAGCCTGGTCTTCTTCACACCTCACTGGTAATCAGAACTCTTCGATTCAGAACATTTAAGATATTTGAGTTAATTAACGGGACATTCATGTATGACCTTTGTTCCGTGTCTGTTCTTCTGGACAGAAAAAGTGTGTGATCGAAGTGCTGTATCAGTTTAAGTTCTTCTCTGACCTGCTTGAAGATCTTGGAGTTGAAATTGCGCTGTCGATACCGTAAGTCAAGTTACTGCAGAGAAATTGTTATCTCTATAAGAATTGCATACCTCTGGTAAAAAATGTCTACGTGCACTATGCAGGAAACAAACGCTTGTGTACTCTTTGCCCTAAAACAAAAGTCACATAAAACAAAACCTCAATCTATACCAGCTCGATTTGGCTAAGTTCCTGTCCTGATCAAACATGTGGCAACAGATTATAAACAGATATATAAAGACCTGTTGGCTATGCAATAAAAATATTCTTGATTGTTTTGTTCTTGTGTGTTTGGTCTTTGCTTGCAGGGTGAGCACCATAAAAAAGTTTTCCATAGATATGATGAACACTCTCAGGAAGATGATTATCGCAGAACCACGTCACTTTCTCTTGCTGTCCCGAACAAAGCAGCTACTGCTGGTGGACAAAATGGTGCAGAGGTTGGTAAGTAGAGCCTAATTTTTCCAATGTTCCTTTTCTAAAGTCTAAAGGAAAAGAAACTATGAGAAGAAATTAAAAATTTTAGTAATTATCTGGATTTATGTTTGTGTTTGTCTTAAAATATTATCAGAGCTTCTTCCAAGTTACAGTTAAGAACAAAAAAACATGTAAGAAAATTTTAAATCAGAAATTGTGAATTTGCAAACAGATGAAAAGGCTCATGACGTAATCTGAAAGTTTAAATGTTCATCAGTCATGAGTTAGGCACCCTGGAACTACATAGTACTAAGTACTCGCCCCAGAAATGGGTGCCCTGCTAAGATAACTTAAAAAATATGTAGTGCACCATATAAAAAAAAGGTCCATCAATGTATCTTACAAAATAATTTCAGTGTGGCTGTCTGTGAGCTCAAGCTCAGTAGACCAGATCAGTTTGGAATCCAGACCTTACCCCAGTACAAATACTGCTGAAGGATCTCAAGAGAATATGACACCTTTTTAAGTCTGATCCGCAGATATCAGAAATGCTATTCGCAGTTGCTACTGCCAAAGGAGGTTTCAACAGTTATTAAACTCAAGGGTTCATTATTTCTTTCCAGTAGCACATTGAATTTTGAATGTATGCAAGACACAAAAGTTTAATAAAAGATTTCTTGATGCATGCTCAATAATCCAGGTAAAAGAATCCCAAAAAGCTGAATCTGTTCATCTGGACGTAGTGTTTTTTAGTGGGAGAAACGTTTCGTCCAGATGAACAGATTCAACTTTTTGGACTTCAGTAGTCAGTCAGTAGGCTTAAATGACACTGTTAGCCTGGAGAGCTTTGGCTAATGCATCTTCAGGTTTAATTACATGGTCCAGTCCATTAACAGAAATATGCATTATGTGATTAGAAACATCTCTTTTCAGTGCAATGCTTCAAAATGTCTTCAACTAGCTAAAGGTTTCACTTTGTTAGAGGATTATTTTCAGCAACCTGTGTCTTGTTAGCTGTTAGAAAGCTAATGGTAGCTATGTTAACAACCTACTCAACTTAAACCCCAGTCACACAGGCCTAAAGACCGGCTGCAGACCATCTGACAACCACTGGTCGTGGGGGAAAAATGTGTATTCCCCAACCTTTTCATATTATTATAATAGTGTTTATTGGTCACATCATTATTACACTGCTAATGCTGCATCTCCTGTCCTTCCACATGCTTCTTTCTCTCCTGGTCCTGTTAGTTCCTCCTTTGGCACGAACCCACTCACACTGTCAGTCGAAACAGCACAATAAACAGGAGATATTCCATTGTGGCTCAAAAGGGGCAACAAGCACTCTGTCTGAATCTGGGACATAAATCTGTTTGTGCCATCACATTGTGAGGATTTGACCTCCTTTAGGGGAAAAAAATACAAGGGTCAAATCTTAGTTAGAGGTCACAGGACATGAATGCTAGTTAATGTAATGTCCTCTGTAGTGATGGAAACGTGAAAACTGTATGTGTGACAGCAGCAGGTTTATAAAGCCAGCCGCTCTCTCAGTGTGAGCCAACATCAGCTCCGTATGTCTGAGACACAATCAGTCTGAGCACAGAATTGCATTCATTTTGGCTTTATTTTACACACACACACACACACACACACACACACACATATATATACATATATATATAAAACATGTAGATGGACAGTTTATATTAAAAGGTACACACATTCATATTTGCATGCATAATGAAGGTATAGCTAATTGAACTTCCTTTGATTTTATTTTTCATTTTCATTTATAATATCTTTTAAATAGTTAAGTGTTTAATAAGATTTAGTTTAAAATAAATTTTTGAACATAGGAGGAGGGCTGAGTTGCTGCTGTTGTGACTTTTATTCTATGACAACGATGATGATGATGATGTCATCTCTTTGGTTACAGTCAGTGGTTCAGCGTGCTGAGTCAGGTCCACAGCGCCACAGAACAGGAGATCAAAGAAATGCACGATGAGCAGGCCAATCCCCAGAATGCTGTGGTGAGTACTGTGAGAAAACAAAGCCCTCTGGGAGATGGAGTTGTAATAACATTTGTGATGCTTTATATATGCTGAACTTTGTGTTTAGAGAAACATTAATATTCTCTTCAGAATGCAGCTGTTGTTTAATTTAGTCTCAACAGCAAATGTTCTGCCCTGCACTTTAACACATTTCAATCAATCAATCAATCTTTAATTATTCCAGACTCGTAGTCCATAGAAACAAAATAAATCACATAACACAAAAACAAGATAAAACATAATAAAAAAATACACCCAAATCACCTTCCCACAAAGACACAACTATACCAGTGTCTCCACAATGAAGACTGAGAACGTGTGGTGCCAAACCTTATATCCACAATGATCTCATTCTCAGAAGTGTTAAATTTATACATGAGATTGCTTATGTGACTCCAGCAGTTACAAACATCACACTTGCACTGAGCCATCTTGGTCTCTTCATTATAAATGTGCCATAGACAGAGGTGTATAATATGCTCTAAATAAAGAGATCTTCACTCTATCTGTACATGCATTAAATTTATGTAAGAGCTTGTGCATACATCAGCCGACATTGCCTGTAAATATCATCATCATCTGTCATTCGATCTGTAATAAGATGTCCAAGATAATTGACCTTATTACAGACAATAAAAATATTATCTGACAATTTAAACTCTGGAAATCTTTGATGTTTGTCCTCCTTGGTTTTACAAATCATTACAGCACTCTCACAGGCATTATATCTGATATCATATTCCACACGATAAGCAGAGCATATGTGAAGGAGCTGCTGGAGACCAACACCACTAGGACTAAAGACCACAACACCTTAACACACACTTCCGTGTGTTACACACTGAGGAGAGGAAGTTGTCCTTTATTACATGTTCCTCCATTTCCTTATGCATTCCTCATCTTTCTGTTGCATTTGTGTCTCCTTTATATTCCAGTTTGAAATCAATAAATGTCTTTTTAGATATGGGAGCTGCAATAAAAACATAGCTAAGTGCTAATAAAAGCATAATGCCTATTACTGTGTTTCCTACACAACTGGATAGCAAGGGTATCCACTCTGTCTTAGACAAATTAATAAATAATTAGAGATACTGTATATACTTTATGACAATAAATAACAATCAGCTGCCTTTCTAGTCAGTTGTGGAGACAAACATACAAACGAAGAAGAGGTTCTGGTTAGAGTGGCTGTCTAATTCACAGCAGATTTCCAGAGCAGAACAAGCTACCATTTCAGCCGCAGTCCAAGACTGTGGAGTGGATTTGGAGTCGGTCCGACTGCGTGACAAGAGACTCACTGAAGAGCAGCTGAATTATGTCAAGAAGCGCCACAGCAGCCACCTAGTGATCGGTCTGCTGGTAGAGAAATGTGAGGCAGAAAGTTCAGTAGCTACCTGGTTAACAACAACTGAACTTTCAAAACAAAAACAAGTTGGTAAGATGAAAAATTTTAAATAAGGGAAAAAATGCTAAAATGTGTGACAAATACACCCGAATGGCCTCCCTAAGTAACATGTATGTGCAGGAAACACTGGACCTTAATATACAGGGTGACCAACCCTTTCATTCAACATTCATGCTACCCCTTTTATTCTCTCCTATTTTTTTATTTTGTTGTAGTTCTTTGTTTTGAAGTGACAGGACACAGATGTGCTGAGAATGTCGCATGCTTTTTCAGGGCTGTACCTGTGAGTGAGTGTGCTGCTGCTCTTATCCCCTTGTGTGTGAGATAATTGGTTTCCATGGTGCAGACGAAGGTCAAACTCATTATCCACACCCTGAAAACTGTTTGTGAACCTCCCTCCGTCTCTCTGTATGTCTCCTCAGGGAACACTGGATGTGGGGATGATCGATTCAGTGTGCGCTTCAGATAATCCAGAGAGGTGAGGATCTACATCAAACCATCAAACATCAAATCATATATAAAATTATAATTTTGTGGATTTTCTTGGATTTTCTTTGACAAAGACCAAAGTGAAGAAACCAGAAAGTGCCAGATAAAAGCCATCAGAGTGAAGCCTATTTGGTTTCAGCACCTAAGCTACTGCATTTCTTCACATTCTGGTCCTATATTCTGTTTGGATTGAATATCCCAAAACTTCCAACACATGCTTTCTTCTGTGGTATCCTATAACTGCTTTTTTGCATTTTGCAGAAAATTTGCAACAAAATTGATCTGCAGAGATGCAAAGTTTAACTCAAAATTAATCAAGATTCAAAAATGTAACTTGGCTTTCAAATAGACAATTCCTGATTTATTGTATTTAAATGGTAGCCTTAATTCTTGTTTAATTAAAAGTTTAATGTCTTTTAATCCATGAATTACACCCAGGTGATTGAGAGCTATTATGGTGTTTAATAAGAAGATAGAAGGGAAAGAGAGATAATGTCTTTTCTGAACCGCGATAGGCCAAACTCCTTCGTAATGATCACGGCGAACCGCGTGCTGCACTGCAATGCCGACACGCCTGAGGAGATGCACCACTGGATCACTCTGCTGCAGCGCTCCAAAGGAGACACCCGAGTCGATGGGCAGGAGTTCATCATCCGAGGTAACAACTCATTCATTGTTGTGGCTGTTTTCCTGTTTTTAATTTGTCTTTTAAACTTTTAGCTAAAATGATGAAAAAGTATTAGTCATTTAAGAGTCATTTGTCCACAAATACAGGATAGGAAATCAGATGGTTTGTTGAAAAGTGTATCAATAAAAAAATATTTTAATCTTCCAGTTTGCAAGTGTTCCAGCTTATACCAAACTCTCTTAAATTTTGAAGGAGAACTTCTCTGTTTTTGTTTTTTTTTAATTATTTCCTGTCATGTATATCTACAGTTCCAGTGGTGGGTGCTCCTATAAATATACAAATTCTAATAATTCAAATCATTCAAATAATCATATCAGTGTATGTAAAAATAATTTCTGTAAACCAAAAGCTCTAAGCACTCAGTTTTAGGCAGGTTTTTTCCTTCTCAAGGATCTGTATGATGTCAAAGAGAAGGGATATTCCTAATATGGTCATCTCAGGTACACAGCTCTGGCTGTGAGCACAGGAGCTCCATCCATCCACTGTTTGCGAGAAGTACCCAATTAGACGTTTGCTTAAAGGTAGGGAGAAGGGAGAATAAACATTTTGTTTCAGACAGAGGATGAACTGAGAGGGCTGCACCAAGGCCCAGTATCAGATAAAATAAGGATTATTTTTAACTGTGAATCAAGGAAACCTACTCTTGAAAAGTCTTAGACTAAAAGACTGGAGCAAAAGCATTTGTGGAGTGTAAAGATCCACAGAAAAAAGAATAAAATAAACAAAAAATATTAAAATAATTGAGCACAAAAGACAAAAATGTCAGTGTTCTATGACATTTTCAGGCTTTTTCGCATTAACCTGCAAGTTCAGCATTTGGGGAAAACACATTAAACTGCAATAAAGCTCTTTCACACGGAGTGGCTTTGACCTTTTCTGTATTTTTATGGCTTTGAAAAGTTCAAACAGCAGAAACTGGAGAATACAAAATGTTAGCTAATAAAGTAAAATGTGATTTTTTTTTTTTTTTTTTTTTTTTTTCTCTACCAGGCTGGTTGCACAAAGAGATGAAGAACAGCACCAAAGCGTCACTGAAGCTGAAGAAGCGCTGGTTCCTGCTTACCCACAATTCACTGGACTACTATAAGAGCTCAGAGCGTAACTCCCTGAAGCTGGGAACGCTGGTGCTGAACAGCCTCTGCTCAGTGGTTCAGCCAGACGAGAAGGTCTTCAAAGAGACTGGTAAGAAAAGAAAATGGCAAGAACTGCCAGCTCATTCTCTACCTGGTAGCTTCAATTTCTCCCCGCTCCTCTTGTCGTGTCAGGATACTGGAACGTGATCGTGTACGGCCGTAAACACTCGTACCGTCTCTACTGCAAGCTGCTGACTGAAGCCACACGCTGGGCCAACTCCATCCAGAATGTCATCGATACCAAAGCTCCCATTGACACGCCCACCCAGCAGCTCATCCAGGACATCAAGGTAGGAAACTGTAAAAGTGTCATTCATGTGGCATAAAAAGATGTCAGTAGTCATTTTAATTCTGCTTTCACCCCAGTAAAGCCTCAGATAATCAGCACGGTACTAAAGTCGAGCTCGTCTTCTCTCTCCAGGAGAACTGTCTAAACTTGGAGGTCGTGGAGCAGATCTACAAGAGGAACCCCATCCTTCGCTACAGTCACCATCCTCTCCATTCACCACTGCTGCCACTGCCCTACGGGGACATCCATCTCACCAGTGAGTCCCACTGATACAGAAACACAGTTTTTTAAAAATGGCATTAAATTGGATGGACTTTGACAATCAAAAACTAGTACTAATGTCTTTAATGCATCTTACTTTTATCATTTTAGTCTAGATATTAATGTACCATAAATACCAACATGATCACAACTTCTTCCCCGCTCAGCTCCAAGAAGCAGAAGCTACACAACCCTGCAGGATGAAGCCCTCAAGGTGTTCAGCTCTCTGCAGCATCTGGAGGGTGTGGCTGACCCTGTGCCCATCATCCAGGGCATCCTGCAGACGGGCCAGGAACTCAAACCGCTGCGAGATGAGCTCTACTGCCAGCTCATCAAACAGACCACGCGGCCGCCACAGCCAAACAGCCTTGGGAACCTATGCAACTGGAAGATCCTTGTCTGCATGTCCTGCACCTTCGTCCCAACAAGAAGCATCCTCAGATACCTCAAGTTCCACCTGAAGAGGTGAGCACTAGACTGCTAGGTGTGTTTACATATAAATTATTTTTATCTCTTGCAGTGACCACTGACCAAATCGCTCTTTCTGCAGGACTCGTGAGCTCTTCCCCGGCTCCGAGATGGATCTTTATGCTGCCTTCACCCTTGACTCATTGAGGAAGACTCGAGCCAGGGAGAATGTGCCGTCTCAGGAGGAAATCCGCTGCATCGTGGCCCGACAGGACATGAGCACCACCGTTCACTGCCACGGAGGAGGCTCCTGCAAGATCACCATCAACTCACACACCACTGCAGGAGAGGTGGGTTTCTGGAAAACAGGTTAATCATCTGCTGAGCCAGGGTTATGTGCCAGAGCATTGTGATCAGTACTGCTCATTCAGAAGGATGGGATTTAACTTGAGGTACTAAATAAACAGTGTACTTTTTACTCATCAGCTGTAATTTTTGGTTATTTAAATTAGGATTTAAGGACAGTATAAAAGATGATATGTTTCTACTGACAGATTAAACAACCCAGCAGTAAATACAAGTAGAGTTGAAATGATTGGTAATTAAACATTTTTAATGAAAAATGTTGCAAACCAAACAATTCATCCACCTGTTACAGCGGTAAAATCCTGCTTTTATTCACATTTTTTGGACTAGATCCTGTTTGGGTAACCAGTCCCTCTTGCAGTTTTACTTCGATACTTATACACTGAAACTGTTTGCTGGAATGCATTTTTTCCTGATGCTGCAGAAGCATTGTGGGTTAAAATTTGGTTGATATGATGATCTAAGGCTGTCTTAAAAGGACAGTTCACATCTTTTATAGTTGTGGATAATAAGAAATTCTAAATTCCACCTTTTTTGAATGACAGTCTCAAATGTTGAGAATTTAGCCAAGAATTCCCGCTTTTTTTTTTTATCTCATCAGCAGTTTGCATGTGTCCCTCTTGTATCTCATTCTATGTGTCAGGTGGTGGAGAAACTGATCCGCGGTCTGGCCATGGAGGACAGCAGGAATATGTTTGCCCTGTTTGAACACAACGACACCACAGAGAAAGCCATCGAGAGCCGCACCGTGGTCGCTGATGTGCTCGCCAAGTTTGAAAAGTAAGCCCCACCACGTCTGTGTTTGATTCTGAAGCAAATGTTTTTGTCTTTCAGCCAACACTAACATACTCGCTTTGTGATCTGCAGGCTTTCAGCAAGCCCAGACGAATGCAGCACTGGTTGGAAGTTTTACTTCAAACTCTACTGCTTCTTGGACACTGACAACGTTCCTAAAGACAGCGTGGAGTTCGCCTTCATGTTTGAACAGGTCAGACTCTTGGCTCATTGCCTGGGGATGGGACTAGGAGACTTTTGTATCTGATACTGACTGAATTTGGGAAGATTTTTAGAGGAAATTAAAAAAAAAACAGCTTCGGTTTTAAGAAGTTAACTATAATTTTCTCTGTGTGCCCTCTTTAGGCCCACGAAGCTGTCATCCGTGGTCAGTATCCGGCCCCTGAGGAGACTCTTCAGTTCCTGGCTGCTCTGAGACTTCAGTACCTACTGGGTGACCACAACTCCCAGTCCACCATCCCTGAAATGTCCCAGGTGTTCCCCATGTCTCGACTGCGAGCCCGGGTGCAGAACTCGGCCAAGACATTTGCTCCGGGCACCGGATCAGTGGCTGACCGTTCGGGCACGGCGGAGAGGAAACGCTCGAGTTTCCTCGAGGGAACACTAAGGCGGAGCTTTAGGAGTGGCTCACTGAGTCGGCAGAAGCTGGAAGAGGAGAACAGCTTGGAGGCCTGGATGAGGGAGGAGGCAGCGGCGGTGAGAACTAGTGTGATGGACAAGTGGAAGAAGCTGCAGGGGATGAACCAGGAACAGGCCATGGTCAAATACATGGCGCTGGTGAAGGAGTGGCAGGGATACGGATCCACTTTGTTCAACGTCGAGGTGAGAACAGAAATCACTTTTCTGTTTAAATGAATGCTTTGTTATCCATGAAAAAGGATGGTTATGTCCCCCAGGCAGGAACATAGCATTAGGTGGGAAATTGATTTGAAGTCATCTATTGCCAGTTCTAAACAAAATGGACCTTAGAGGAAATGAAACCACAACAACAAAGTAGCCTACTGGGTGGCTCACTCATTTTGCATCATGCAAAATTTACAGCATTTTCTTCACTACCTTCAAAAATTTTCGCATGATTTGACAAGGACTGATCACAAACGTACTAATCCCTGCTTGTTTTCTCATGTTAACAAAGTTCCAGATCAGATTTTGACGTTCTATGCTCGTTGTTTCAGTGTCGGGATGGCATGTTCCCCTCTGAGCTCTGGTTGGGTGTGAGCCGGGAGGCCATATCAGTGTACAAGCGAGGGGAGCCGTGGCCTCTGGAGGTGTTCCCGTATGAACAGATACTCTCCTTCGGCGCTCCACTTCCCAACACCTACAAAATCACTGTGGAGGGCCGAGAGCTGGTCTTTGAAACCCAAATGGTCCGTATATCCTCACTCAGTCATAACCCCTGGTCTCTTCATAATTTCAGTGCAGGTCATCAAATGAAACACTAACGTTTAATCCTCCTCCTCCTCTCCTCTGCAGGTCATGGACATCGCCAAACTGATGAAGGCCTACATCAGCATGATCGTCAAGAAGCGCTACAGCAACTGTCAGTCCGTCAGCAGCCACAGCAGCCACTGTAGCACCTGGTGAACTCCACCCTTTAACCCTCGGCCTCGTAGCCACATGCCGGAGTGCAGCTGGAGGACCGAGTGTGGCTGGTGGCTGTGCATGGACACCATCCTTTGCACTCTGGAGAAAGCAGCTTGTACGTTTCACGTCAGACTGACTATGAATGCTGGAGAAAAAAAAAACCACAATGCTCTTAATGTAAACTAGCTCAACTTAGTTTGAACTTGTTTCTTTACGAAACACTTCACATCCACTCCTGATACATCAGAAATTTAAAAGAAAAAAAAAAAAAGAGAGAGAGAAACACACAATCATTTCCAGCTGGAAGGGTCGAACTTTAGCATCAGTGTGGATCTGCTCTGCTAAATTGTCCTAAAGAGAGTTTTACCAAATATGAAGGGACAGTGCTGTGGATATTTTTTTAGCAAGTATTCTGGAAAGTAGGCCATAAAACACAAGAAAAAAACTCAAATTAAGTCTAAAAGTTGACTCAGGAAGCAACTTGAGAATGCTTCTTGTTATCTAAATAGACAGACATTTGATAACGAGCAGGGACCAGACTTTAGAAAGACTCAAACTGTGGGCAGCTTCTAATGAGGTTCCAACAAAGCCTGCTAGCCATCAGTGTGATTTGATTTGATTTTTGATTTAAGATAAACTGCTCCTGTAAATGTTGATAATTCCACAAGTTTATTACCACTGAATGACTTTTTATCTTTTTTTTTTTTTCAAAAAATGATAAAATGCTTAATTGTTGTCACACCCCACCTTTGTTCAGCCAACTTAAAATGAAGGCTTTTTTTTGTACAATCTTCACTTTCTTAAATAAGCTAACAATCACACATTTTTGTTCCAGATTAAAGTAAAAGGACATTCTAGTTAAGCTTCCCACAGTGACTAGAGTAAGCAGAACAAAGGATCTGTTTAATCTGGTAATCCCAAGGCCGAAATGTACCTTGACAGAGCAAAGATGTTACCCCCTAGACTCTAATTACAAAAGGGTGATTTCACCACAGTCTCTCAGACCAAAGAAAACTAGGTGGTGGTTTAATACAATCATATTTTTTATTATTAGTTTTCACAAAGTCAGATACAGCTTGTAGAAGGTGGATGTGTCTTGTTTTGGAAAGAAACGGTTCATTTTCTGTCTGATGCTAAACCTCTGTGGCCCTACAGGGACTGTTCTTGCAGAAGGGGTCGATTTCTCACTGAGGTTGGTAAATGTGACTGTCGGTGTGTGTGTGTGTGTGTGAGAGAGAGAATGTGAGAGGGAGTGTGTTATTAGGAAAAAAGAAAGAAGAGTGTCTACAGGCTATCCGAATGTATAAAAATATTAAAGGCATAGAAAATGGAGGAAAAAAAACTACAGCCTACAAGCTTTTCCTCTGCTTTGAGAAACTCTGGGACTTGACCTTTTCCTATTCACTGTAAATAAGATGCAACTGTACCTTTAAGTTTGTGACTGATTGTTTTGCTGATGATACGAAGTGCCTGTTCAAACTAAAGCGGAATGAAATCAGAAATCAGATTTTGTCTTGATCGGTGCCACTCTCGTTCCTGTGTAACCAGAATCTGAAAGGTGCTCCCACACACATTTCCCTTTAACTGCCAATGTATTTGTACACTGCAAACTCCAGCAATGCAAGTCATTCAAGCTGGACTCAAGAATGAAATCCTGTTTTTTTGTTTTTGTTTTTTTTTTAATCTGTTAGTAGTGAGAAACTTTAAATTAACTGAGGATTGAGTTATTTATAATATTAAAGATACTGATGTGAGACAGCAGCCTGCAGCATTCACTAATAGAAACTTTGCCAAACGTACCCCTGAGTCTGTCAGTCATCAAGATTTTTCTGAATATTGGTTGTTGTTGACATTACTGACAATGTTGCAAAAGTTACAATATTGCAATACGTACAATATTTTCCCTTTTTGACTTTTTCCTTTTTGATTTTTTTTTTTTTAACCAAAAACATCTCTTTCTGATCCTTGTCGACCTCTGCTGGCAACAAATGAGAACTGCAACACAATCTTCCCCCTTGAAACCACATGGTCCAGACAGAGGTTTAATGGTATGGTACTTGAAATGTAAGTCCATTTTTTTTTTTAATATAAGGGGACAAAAAAAGGGAAACATTGGAAAATATAAAAAAAATAAATAAAAAGGTGCAGATATTGTTTTTTCTGTCTGCTGCCTCTCTACACAAATCGCTTACAAATGCACAAAAGCTGTTACATATACATATTATCCCCTAAAACAGTTGTCAGACTTTAGTTTGAATGACTTGTTCAGTTGGACTGTTTACAGTGTAACATTCCTAAAAATGTTTCACTGGAGCTCCGCGGGCGGCAGATCCATCCAAAGATGCGTGTACAGGTTTCCTCCACAGTGCCTTGTTGTATATTGTGTACACTTTTTTTTCCATGCGTGGGTTCTTTTTTTTTTTGGTATATGTGCAATGTTATATATACTATAATCACGTGGCTGTATATTTTATATTGTAAGTCTTTGCCTTCTATTTTTTCTCCTGAATCCTGATCAGATGGCAGTTTTCTCAAGCTATCAAATCTTGTATTTTTCTCTACACAACTATCTGACAGTGGAGTTTTGACACAATACTTGTTTTTTGTTTTGTTTTGTTTTCTATCTGTATTAGCTGTTATGTGCTGAACTGATGATTCTAACAATAAACGGTTACACTTTTGGTCTCAAGTGACTGACTGCTCTGTTGTTTGTTTTTCTTTATTTTACACATGCCTGAAAGAACAAACTTACTACAGTTTTCTTTTGTTTTTAATCACCCTTTTGGTCACACACTTTGGGACCCTTAATGCCAACTCAGCATTGTTTAAATGTCACAGCAATGTACCAGCCAATGTACCAGCCAATGTACCATCGGCTTATATCTCGTTGAATTCAGTTGTGTAAATACACAAAGAACAGTTATTCTCAGAGCAGCAGCGCAGCTCAGCAGATCACCCCATTTACAAATGATCTCCTGGAGCTCCCAACAGAAATGATTGACTTACCTCTAAGTGATTCTTTTTCCCAGGTTGCACCACTACAACTGATCTTAGGTTTCCCCCACCTGCCAAATCCCACTTTAATCCCTGACTATACTAATTTTTCTGTTTAGTTGCGGAGGCAGTGTTAATCATCTACAATGTAGGCAACAGCATAGAGCTAG
>VUQS01029200.1:0-11893 GCA_015108495.1 Heterochromis multidens | reverse complement strand
GCTCATGTGTCAACGGGCCCAAAAAAAAAAAAAAACAGGAGGACAAGAGTCCAAATACAGGGCCAAAACAGTTTGTCAGGTCGACCAGGCCCTGGAAACAACCTGGAGGCTGGCTAAGACAAAACAGTTCTGGAGGCCTGCCGCGGGGCCAGCGGCGAAGACGAAGCAGTTCCAGAGGCCTGCCGCGGGGCCAGCGGCGAAGATGAAGCAGTTCCGGAGGCCTGCTGCGGGGCCAGCGGCGAAGACGAAGCAGTTCAGGTGGCCCGACCGCGGTGGCGGTGGCGGCGGCGGCAGCGAAGACCCTCGGATGACCAGGCAGGAGGCCGACCTCGGCGGCGGCGATGACCCTTGATTACAGAAGGTGCAGGGACCATGGGTAGAGCAGAACCAGGACCCAGACCATAGGGTGCGAAGACCTCGGGAGGCGCAGACTCGGGTGCGACGACCTCAGGGCCGGGCGAAGCAGACTGGGGTGCGACGACCTCTGACGGAGCGGGCTCGGGTGCGAAGTCCTTCCGCGGGCCAGAATCAGAGCCGGCGGGTGCGGAGACCTCCGGTGGAACAGGATCAGGTGCAGGGTCCTCCCGCGGGGCAGAATAATCAGGTGCGGGGTCCTCCCACGGAGCAGAAGAATCAGGTAGAGCGATGTCCTCAGGCAGAGCGGGACCCACCGGCTCCGGACACTCAGGCAGAGCGGGACCCACTGACTCCGGACACTTAGGTGGAGTGGGACCCTCAGGGCCTGGCGGAGCAGGGTCTGGGCCAGCAGGTACGGAGACCCCTGGCAAAGCAGGATCTGGGCCAGCAGGCACGGAGACCTCTGGCGGGGCCGGATCAGAACCATACGGTGCAGAGACCTCTGGCGGAACTGGATGCACTGGCTGGGGCTGCGCAGGGCACACAGCAGGCGTTTCTGATTGCGCCGGCTGGGGCTGCGCAGGGCACACAGCAGGCTCCGGAGCAGGCAAAGCAGGCAAAACAGAATCGTCTGACGAAGCAGACACAACAGCTATAGGGGTCTCAGGCTCAGTTTCAGGTGCGGGTTGCCTCGAGAAAACAGACTCTGGATTCTCCAGGGGGCCAGAGTGGACTGGTGACTCCAGTACTGTCTCTGGGGAAGCCCTGGACAGAGTTACAGACACCAGGGTAACCCGTTTCTCTGCCTTAACAGCCTCTGAAGGGGCCAACTGAGGAACACACTGACCGGTGGCAACTGACTGAGGCAAACTGGGCACTGTGGCTGCTGACTGGGAACCAGACAACCCAAAGAGCAAGACTCATAACAGAAACATAAACACAAAAGCACTCCAAACAGAAACATGAATCTCTCATAACACAAAGACAACTACTCAAAACCCTGGGTCACAGACCCAGGGACCATGACAAT
This sequence comes from Heterochromis multidens, assembly GCA_015108495.1. Taxonomy (NCBI): domain Eukaryota; kingdom Metazoa; phylum Chordata; class Actinopteri; order Cichliformes; family Cichlidae; genus Heterochromis; species Heterochromis multidens. The sequence goes on along the minus strand of VUQS01029200.1, from coordinate 10,506 downwards.
GGTGCTGTACTGAAAACCTCCTTGCAACTGGTTTGGGTGCTAGCAGGTTGCCACAGTCACCAGTAGTTTATATAGAAGACACTGACTTGTCTGCAAACACTTGCCAACTACTTGCTAAGTGGTTGTGAAACTGTGAAAAGTGTGATGCAAACTGGAAACAGGCACTGTTCACCTTTAAAGTCAAACTTGTGCCTTACTGCTGCAACCAAGACATTTCAGCCAACTTTTACTTTGAAGGCGAACGGTCTTGGTGTATGCTCCCAGTTTGCATCACACTTTTTCACGTTTCACTACCGCTCTGTGGTTGGTTAGCGAGTGTTTGCGGACAAGTTGGTGTCATCAATGCAAACTACAGGCGACTGCGAGAATCTGTTAGTGAGGAGGAGGTTTTTGGTGCAGCACCCTCTTTGCGACCAATTTCACCTAGCAACAGCAAGCAACCTCGTGCAACCACTCGCCAACCTGTTGGAAATAAACATTTTTCCCTAGCCTAGACCTGACAGTGGAGGAGGCAGGATTTAGAGCCTATACTGCAGCCCATCACCAGGGAGAATTTGAGGTCGTTTGGCTTCACTTTTGTCGAGGTGTCATGTGGTCCGTGTTTTTATATGGCCAAAAACCAGTTCTTCAAATGGCCGCTTGAGGCTAGCCCCTAAAGTGAGACAGTCCCTAAAGACATGTTAAAATGTCCAAATTTTAGACCAGTTTTTGGTCTCTATAGCTAATTTATCCTTCAAAAACAACTGTACATGGGATGCTTAAAAAACACACACACACACACACACATATCACTGATTCAAACTTTATTAAGGCATAAATTTAGGGGTTTGGCTTTGGATACTGACAGTTGGATGCTACCATAGGCACCTGTAGCCATCTAAACGTCACCTCGGGTAATTTTGTTCACTGAACTGGACTAATGGAAACTGTTTCCAGTTTTGGTGGCTTTTGGAGAGTTTTTATGATTTGGTAAGCCACTAACATGGCTTACCATGTAATTAATTATACCAACAGACCATCCAAGAAGTCTAAACCTCAGTCAGTGAAATACTAGTATTTTATTCACGTTACTTAGTACTAAGGTATGCGCTGGTTTGTGCAATGTGCCCATAAAAGTAATGGATCACCTTGCTAACCAAACTTATTGGTGTTTACTGATAACTTAGCACCCCCAACCTTTTGTCCAGATATGGTCACTTTAGGCTCCAAAAAAACAGCAAGGCAAACCAGAATGCTAACTTTAAAGGCCCCATTATACCTGCCATCTGGTGCCTGGTGAATGGCACTGTACAACAAAGTTGACATCAAATTGACGTCACACCCACTGTCGCAAGCCACCGTTTCTATTTGTCGACCACCTCTCAATTTTGGTAACTTGGTGCGTTGTGCTGCTGCCACTGCAGTTGGGTTGAAGGCACGAGTTGTTTGATCCTGTCAGTTTTTACCGCCATTTTAATGATATATCAGTACAGAAGCTCAGAGATTCACAGATTATACAGAGGGAGATGATGCAACAGTCTGAAAATATGAGACTTCCAGTTGCTTCCAGTTTTGACTTCTTCTCCTCCTAAAGTGGAGGAAATAATTATTTGATCCCCTGCTGAATTTGTAAGTTTGCTCACTTATAAAGAAATGAACAGTCTCTAATTTTTTTGGTTGTTTCATTTTAATGGAGAGAAACAGAATCATCAACCAAAAATCCAGAAAAAAAACACATTACATAAAAGTTGATTGATTCGCATGTCATCGAGTAAAATAAGTATTTCACACACAAAACAAGATGAGATCAGGAGTATCTAATTGGTTGATTGATTGATTGAGGTTGAGGTAGTTCGGGCATCTGACAAGGATGCCTCCTGGGTGCCTCCTGGGTGAGGTGTTCCGGGCATGTCCCACCAGGAGGAGGCCCTGGGGCAGACCCAGGACACGCTGGAGAGATTATATCTCTCGGCTGGCCTGGGAATGCCTTGGTGTTCCCCCGGATAAGATGGAGGAGGTGGCTGGGGAGAGTGAGGTCTGGGTTTCTCTGCTTAGGCTGCTGCCCCTGTGACCCAGCCCCAGATAAATGGAAGAAAATGGATGGACGGATGGTTGGATGTAATGTGTTTTTTTTCTGGAGTTTTGGTTGATATTCTGTCTCTCTCCATTAAAATGAAACAACCAAAAAAATTAGAGACTGTTCATTTCTTTGTAAGTAAGAAAACTTACCAATTCAGCAGGAATCAAATAATTATTTCCCCCACTGTATACCACTCCTGATGGGGAGGTATTGTCTGATTGGTGAGACCTTTCATTTAGGAGAATACTGCAGCGGGTACCTGTGCTGTAATGGTGAGCATAAATAGATGTGGTTGTGTGATGACGTCACCAGCAGTGCGCGAAGTGACCAACGTGGCAGGTATAATGGGGCCCCAAGGCTTCATGATATCATGATGGCTACGTCCATCTTTTATTTACAGTCACTCTACATATTTGCTGGACAGATATCATACTGTGTGAGTGAGTCAAAACATTAAAGTTAAGGATCTTAAAATCAAAACAGCAAAACACTAATTTGTTATTTAACCCATTTGAATACATAAACATGTTGGGGAGCTTAACTTTCTGGATTAATACACATTTGTTTACAAAGATCTCTAATCCAAGTTATTATGTCCAAGTTGGAAAGAACAGATGTGTTTGGATCCAAACATTTAATGAAGCTTTAAATGAGGATATCACCAAATGTGTTCCTCAGTGCCTTTAAACGTTGTTTACATATCAAATTGCAAACCTGCAGTGTGCTACAGGCCTTTTGCCCAGATTTTCAAATCTCACAACCCTCTGGAGTCTTTAGAATTATGGCTCAAAAACCTCCATGTGAATCCACCAAATCACACGAAGGGCTTTGGATTCATTATTGATATGACATCAGTATACAGACATAAAATTAATGCCCCTGTGTGCTGTTTTTGCAGCCTGCAATTATACAAAGTAAAGATGGTTTTCTGACTCACATTATACCATTTACTGGAAGAATTGGCTGTGTTATTGTCAGTAAAGAGGACAAAATAACAACCTAAAATTAATCCTTCGGTGAGAGCTTTTATTTCTACTTTTGAGCATGACCGGGAGGAGGCTGTAAGACTCAAAATATAGCTTGACATCCCTAAAATAAAATAGTTACTCTAATTAGCTAAAAGCTAATTATGCAGATAAACTTGAAATAAATCATTCTGGAGCATGCTTAATAAATGCAGAGACTGGTAAAATAAAATATCCAATACTGAGCCAACATAGTTAACACTTAAGGTAAAATGAGGTTGCCTTCAACAGGGAGGCCATGAATAGACTATCAGTTACTTTATATAAAGAGAAAAAACTAAACCAACACCAAATTTGTGCAGTACTGTATATATCGCAGTTATGCTGCCAGAGGATAAAAATCAGACTGAAGAGGAGCTCAATGTTGTTATCTGCATTACAAGGGATTTAAAGGAGGGAACCTGGGACTGAATGAGGTCTGTGAAGTTTTCCGCTCAGTACGCAGGCTCATTATTTTCCTATGTAAGGAACAAGACACAAAGTGTTTGTAAGTACATGTATTTTTTTGCATCAGTTGCCTTGTGTTTGTTCGTGATGCAGATGTGAATCACCTCAGTTTGATCTGGTTTGACTGACAGACGGCATAATTCACCCTGGAGAACAGATGAGGTCTGGTGTTCAAGCTGAAGGAGAACAAAGAGACATTGTTTTTGTGTTTCAAGATTTGAAACCTGAAATGTTTCATCAGGACTTCTTTTCAAAAGCACAAGTCGACATTAAAAAGCATTGCCATCTCCTCCTCCATATAACCACAGTAAAGAAAAAAATATCTAATATTTTCAAAGATGAGCAGTATGCTAGATATTACATGACATTGTGTAATTAATCTTTTTTATTTGCTTCGGGTTATTACTATTACAGCACCAGAGAGATTACTGTATGTTTTCTGTGCAATGAAACCATTTACATTTCGCATGCTTTATTTTGGCTCCAGCACAGTGATGGATATGTTGTCACGACGAGTCACTCACACGCTCGTGAGTCAGCTGGCACATCTTGAACTCCACAGATCTGCACTGTTCAGCAAACATCTGCCAGCCTGTGAAGAAATATTTTGGGAGTACTGCTCATTAGGTTCACCTGAATAGCAACCCCCCCCCCAAAAAAAGAATGCATATTTCTCTCCAACTTTTGGTTTTATTTCTCCAGGTTTTGAGATTCTGCCTCTGCCACATTACAAGGAGGTTGAAAGGAATTTCATTTGCATTAATCACAGCCCTGAAAAGTCATGTTTGAAAAACTCAACATCTCTTTCCAGCATGAATGTTCTACCTGTTTGAAAACTGTTCATACTGAGGTCTGCAGCTGGGAAAATGGGAGGAATGTCAGTGACAAATCACCAAAACAGACATGTCATGTTTTATCTTATTTATGTCACAGATAAAAAATGTAAAACCCCCCCAAAAAAACACATAAAAATGAGAATTCCCTGTTTTGCATAGGGCGTTTTCCTGACATGATTATGATGTCCTGAAGTCTCACCTGACTCATTGCCAGTTATCACAAATGCTTGATTGCAGTTCTTGCTGCCAAGGGTGGCACAACCAGTTATTAGGTTTAGAGGGCAATTACTTTTAATTACAATTACAATTTAATTGCAATTACTTAGATCATCATTTAAAAACTGCATTTTGTATTTACTCAGGTTATCTTTGTCTAATAATAAAATTTGTTTGAGTGTGACAAATATGAAAAAAAAAAACCCTAAAAAATCAGGGAGGGGTAAATACTTTTTAGCAGCACTGTATGTAATCCCATTTCCCCACAGACAGAGTAGAGCAGGCTGCAGTCGCTACAGGGGAAACACTTTTAGCCAAAATATGAGAACCACTCATCCAAGCAATATCAAATTCAACACTGCACTTACTTGGGTCCCCAGAAATACACCCAACAAATATGGAGCAGATCAGATGAGCGGTTGTTCTGAGATTTCTTAAAATATTAGTGAGGTGTAGTGTATGTGACTTTAGGCCCTAGGCAATTCTCCAGTACTAGGGAACAAAATAGAAATGGGAGTATTAGTTTAAGGTCCTCCTGAGCCCAACCAACCTCTTCTCTAGGGGCCTGTCAGAAACCCCCACATGCCAGGTAAGAAGATCCTTGGAACACATCTTCAGCTGTTGCCCAAAAGCCCTGAGAGACGGGCATTATTGAACAACCAGGTCCTGAGGGTTACCGCAGAGGCCATCTGTGCAGCGATCTCTTTCAGCAGACAACAACAACCAGCAAAGCACCAAGGTCAACACCGTAGCCATGACTACACTCAGGCCTGACATGGTTCTAGTGTCAGAATCATCAAGGCAAGTGATCCTGCTGGAATTGACTGTGCCTTGGGAAGACTGGCTGGAAGAGGTATTCAAGAGGAAGAGAGCCAAGTACGAGGAGCTCATAGGCAATTGTGGAAACAGGGTATAGAAGACCCTTTGCTTCCCGAGGCTCAGTGCCAAGGTTTTGCCAGCCAGTCACTCCACAAGGCCATCAAGCACTGGGGATCAGGGACTGCATAGCTAGAGAGCCATCAGGAACATCACTGATGCTGCTGAAAAGGCATTAAAATGGCCAAGATGGCTGTGGGGCAAAAGGGGCAATCTGTGGGCCACACAAGCTACCTATAGACACAAGCTGGGGACTGATCACCCCTGGCTGCATCACCCAGGTGAGGGTGTATGATGCTGAAAATCCTGAAACGCCCAATGACCCCAGGTTACATCACTGTTGTTGTGTCTAGGATGTGTTAAAACCAAACAAGGTGCTTAGGTAACAAAAGGCAGTACTTTAGGTCTAGTAGGTTTCTTTATCTTGCTCAATCTTGGAAGCTGCTCAAAGCCTTCTACATTTATGTGTGGTGAGCCAATGTAAGCCATAGTTTGTGTTTTGATCACTGCCTAACATGTTATTTGGCACATTTAACATTAATAGGTAGCATTTATAGGGAAGCTAAAAAGTATACTTTTTCGAGGCTAACTGAGTTGCTATAAATGAGAAGTTGTGGCTTGTTGTGTTCCCCTGAGGTATATCAGAAGATTAATGAAAGCCGATGTGTAAATAAAGTGCTGGTTAATTAATTGTTGTTGTTTTTTTTCTTTTATGGAGACTCATATCTGAGTATTCAAGACTTGGGGCTACAGACCTGCAGCTGTTTATGTTGTGTAGACTTAAATTTCAGATGTTTACAGGTGGGCTCAATTTGGGCAGTCTGGTTTGTGGCGGCACCTAGATTCTAGAGGAGTGCTGTGCAGTGGTATTTGAGTGTGACTGCAAAGTGTGAGTGCAGAATTCATTATATTGTCTCACACTGTCCTGCAAACTCTGACTATCTCCTCATTTCCTACCCTGTTGTTTTAGCCAGGGAATTATTTTTTATTACACTGATTTAACAGCATAGTTTTACAGTTATGTAAATATAACTGCACTTGTACTGGACACCTTCACTGCTGTGTTTACTCAAATGAAATATAGTGTTTATCTAGGGTTGTAGCACTTAAGCTCCTGGTATGGTATTATGTTGTCAATTTGTTGGTGCTATGCAGAACTTTGCAGACTCACACTTAAATAAGTTGTGTTATGTCACTTGGAGGCAGTCTCAAAATTAGGTGGAGCACCCGGTAATAGGAGGTACTTGTGTTTGCTTGTGCTGTCGTTGGTCCTTTAGCTCAGCCGCTGCAATAGAGAATACAGCCAGATAATAAAAAACTCTTATAAGTGTACCCGACTGTTGCTCCCTTTCATATTCAAGCCAACTTTTAAAACAATCAGCATTCTTTTTGGAGGACTCCACACAAGTGTGTCTCAGTAGCCTCTGCAGAGACTGAATTCCCCACTATCCCACTCTGAGTGTAGCCAAAGAGTGCAGTACAGGACCATAAAACCCATATTAGGCTCCATTAAACTAGGCTGACCAACTGCTCACTCCAGCTTTAACTTACCATAGAAAGGGGCATGTACCTCTCCTTCAGAAAGCAAATAAGCTTGTTTCCAAAATGCCAAGGTATTCCTTAAAGTGGATCCATAATGCTTTTCCTTAATTTCTGTCATGCATATACTGTTACAGTTGTGGATGCTAATGTTTTAAATAATAGGGTATGTGAAAGTAATACCTGTTAACCAAAAGCTAAGGCTTCAGATTTCTCTAAGTGCTCAGTCTCAGACAGTTTTTCTACTTATGGGTCTGTATGATGTCACAGAGAGGATGTTGCTAATATGGTCATCTCAGGCACAGGACTCAGGCTGTGAGCACAGAAGTCCCACCTCTCCTGCTGTTCAAATCTTCTGTTTAGGAGGGGCAGCCAATCAGTTCCCTTTAAGTTTGTTTAAAGGGAAGGTGGCCTTGAAGGGGGAGGCACTAAAGAGTCTTGTTTCAAACAGAAGATGCATTCAGCAGCTGTATGCCAGTATAAAATAAATAGAGATTAGTCTGAACTGCGAATCATGCAAAGCTCCTCTATCATTTCAATATTGTCTTTCAATATTATGAGTACCAACAAACACAGTTTCTTTTCACTCCCACTATTATTTGGAGGAGGTAAAAACTCAGAGATGGATATCACAATCTGGACAAATAAAACCAAAACAATACCAACAATACGTGGGTGAAGTGGCATTTAAAAATTTGGTGTGGATCATGTTACAAGACATTTCTGCAAAAAATAAATTCTTCCAGGCACGGACTTAAACTGACAAATAACAAAAACATTCCAGTAGATTATTTATTTAGTTATGTAGCTTCCTGACACTTAAAAATAAATAACAAAACTGCTTTGAAATAGTTTTCTTTCACACTTCCTGGATATTCTATATAGTTGCAGTGGATGACAAGAAAAGCCACAGCTCGGAGATTGTAGCCTTCTTCAGTCGCAAATATAAAATATTGATTTGGATAGAGCAGCACAAAAAGAATAGACATAATCAATGTTATAAAAAAAACCCCACTCTTGCGGTGTTTGATACTGTAAGATTGCACTCAATTGATTTCTCCAAATAAAGCCCTCTAAGGCTTTTGTCTGTGGTTCTTTCTGAGCAAACCTCCACTGAGTAAGTAAACATCCCGGATAAGGACATCAGATGCATTTGAAGATTTAGATTCAGCCTAAATAGCAACTTAAATGGAATTAGTATTCTGTAGAAAGCCTTTATGTTCTTGCTCAGGTACTTTCTGTTCAAATTTGAAAACCTGGCATGTGGGATAAATTACAACATAAATCAGAGACAAGGTAAGCAAAACTGTCCTGCTGTGAGATTAATTTACCCTCCTCCCTTCATTCCACCACCACCCAAAGTGTTGAATTATCTATTCAGTGAAATTACAGACAGAGAGGCTACATAATTTTTTCCCAGAGAGATGCTTCCAAATGATCATGTCCTATTTTGATGCATCTGCATTTGATGGATCAGGGTTTTTTTTTTTTTTTAAAGACCTAAACATCCAGCATAAACCGTGTCTGGAGACTTTAAAAACATGTCAATTACACTCATCTCTGCACAAACATTCACACCTGACACGTTCAATCATTTTGATATACAGCATAATAAGTTATTTTCAGCTGTATTTTAGTACTGCAATCAAATATTTTATACTTTTTATGGCACATTTATTCCACAGTCATGAATAGTCCATCAGCTGCACCCCTGAGGATCTATAGACATTTCTTTTATTTTTTTTATTTTTTTATGAGGCACCTTTAATAAAGCACACTCTTGCTAATAGATGTAATTTTAACACTATAAAAAGCCATCACCTAGAAAATGTTTCACAGTTTTCATGTATGCTGTACTGCACTGTACTGTGTATATACTGCAGGAGTGACTGTGCCATTTATCTCTGCAATGAATGATGTTTAAAATCACCTTTTAGTGTGAGAGGCTCTTTCCCCAGTTTTCAGTCCTCATGCTAAGCTAAGATAACAAACTGCTTACATTACAAACGTGGGAGCTGTATCAGTCATCACTGTCATTTCTCAACACTGTGAAAACGCTACAAAGACAGTTCAGTTCAGGCAGAGTTTAAAATGTCATGCCTGTAGATCAATTCTCATTAAGTGCTTATACATTTATTATGACCACAGCCCTACGAGCCAGTGGGAAGAAAGTAAAAAAGCTAAAAGGTTACTACTATTTTTTTATTTTATTTTTTTACTACTTTTAAGACTAATGTAATTCCCAGCCTTGACCAGGACAAGGCTGGGAGTTACAAGAGACATACAACAATACAGGTGTGTATGTTTGTATAATGAAGTGTAGTGCATTATCTAATAGAAACATTACAATAATACGTTTCATACTCAGATTGCATTCAAATCTGTCAAAATACAAAATTAAAAAGCTAATAGACATGGGGTTTTCCAGTGTGAGATCTGATGTTAGAATTTGTGTATCTAATACTGTAAGTAAGGTGTTTAAAGCTGGAAAAAAGTGAACCATGGGATTTCTTTGTCAACTAGAGTTCACACTTTTTTACTATCTAATATAGTTGATTCTCATTGTATACCAACTCTATATCCATTCACAGAAAAAAACACAATGGAAAAAAATATGAATATTACATCTTTAGAAATAATATTATTTGTATAATTTGAAAACATTAAAAAAAAATCATAATTTCATCTCACTACATGCATGTATTTGTGTGTGGCTGTGATTTTTTGTTTAATTCTTGCATAAATTACTGCCGCAATTAATTTCTGTTTTGAAAGCCCTGCAGTTGGCCTGCACTGTGCATGAACTGATCTGTGATTGTGATGCACATGTTTTGAACATAGTGTTGTGGTATGACTGTGTGCTGTGTATATGCCCAAAACAGGATGTTCTCCGCAAATTTCATCATAATAAGTTAAAACAAATGGATAAAGATCAGATAAAATAAGATAAGATAAGATAAGATGTATTTTATTCATTAAATATAACAAACATATAAGAAATAGCTTAAACAAAGATCAATAAAATAGAATACAATGTATAAGAAAAACATCTTAATAACGTAAAAAATAATCTGAAATCAAAATAAATAAAAGCACAAATAAATACAGATATTAAGTAAAAATATAATTTACAATTCCTTCATGTACAACTCCTCCATCTAAAGCACAAGTATACACTGCAACAACTGTACACCCTTAATATAACAAAGGCAGTATGATAAGAGGGGCACCTCAATTCAACTTTATCTATAGTTAATTTTGTGTAATATATTGGGATATTTATATATTGAGTTATTTGTATTATTAGAGTCATTTGTAATATTTTGTAATTTTTTAATATATTGTATTATTTAATATTGGTATTTTAACTTGTTAATTACTTTTCTTACTGTCCAGGAGCAACTGTAACCACATAATTTCCTCTGGGATTAATAAAGTATTCTGATTCTGATTCAATTATTATATATGTTCAAACTGTGAACCAAAGATTTTTAGGGAAATCAGAGAT
>VUQS01029198.1:57063-67785 GCA_015108495.1 Heterochromis multidens | reverse complement strand
GTACCGGTCTGTCGTGGTGAAGAGGGAGCTGAGCATGAAAGCAAAGCTCTCGATTTATCGGTCGATCTACGTCCCTACCCTCACCTATGGTCACGAGCTCCGGGTAGTGACCGAAAGAACGAGATCGCGGATACAAGCGGCAGAAATGAGCTTTCTCCGACGGGTGGCTGGCATCTCCCTTAGAGATAGGGTGAGGAGCTCGGCCATCCGGGAGGGGCTCAGAGTAGAGCCGCTACTCCTCCACATCGAAAGGAGCCAGTTGAGGTGGTTCGGGCATCTGACGAGGATGCCTCCTGGGCGCCTTCTGGGGGAGGTGTTCCGGGCATGTCCCACTGGGAGGAGGCCCCGGGGCAGACCCAGGACACGCTGGAGAGATTACATCTCTCGGCTGGCCTGGGAACGCCTCGGTGTTCCCCCAGATAAGCTGGAAGAGGTGGCCGGGGTGAGGGAGGTCTGGGCTTCTCTGCTTAGGCTGCTGCCCCCGCGACCCGGCCCCAGATAAGCGGAAGAAGATGGATGGATGGATGAATTGCTATATTGAACCTTTTGTAGACTAGCACATCTTTACTACAGACACAGCCCAAAGAACAGTATTTCTGCTGTCATTTTATGTCTGTCTAACAATGTGACAGCTTCACAAGTGCCCTTAAATGCTGATTTGGAAACTGGATGGCAGGACTAAAAAGCTCATAGGAACCTTCAGGTTCCTGCAAGCTTTAACACATTGTCAGAGGTCACTGGGGAAGCATTAAGAATGATGGACAGCCCATGGCCAAGCCTTCAACCTCACGGGAGACTTTGAAGGCTTGCCTTAGTGGGAAAGTTCCTGGCCCTGAGCAGAGTGGACTGTCAAAAAAAAGAACAAATCCAGTTGTGAGGAGTGGAGGAGAAGCCCAGGCAGGCCTGCATGGGATCCACTTGCTAATGATATTGCAGACTTGGATAGAGCTTTAATGGCTGTAGTAAGTGGTTGGAGTTTTTATGTTTTGTTTGAGTGCATAGCTTGAATGTAAATGTTTAATCAATCAGTTAGTCACTGGTTAGCCTGATTATTTTAAAATATAACAATAACTTAAATATCAGAGAGCTATGTATGTGGATTACTGTGAAACTCTACCAGGCAGCAGAGCAAGTAATATCTCAAAATAAATGCTTATAGGAACTGAGTGGTACTGTTGTGTAATTTGGCAAGTCTGAACTGCCTCTTCCACTCATGGTAGAGGGTGTATATTTGGCCAGCTTTGCCCTCAGTGCACTTAGCCAAGGTTTATCGCTCTTTTTAATGGCCTATGAGTGAAACCCCGGTTTATCTGATCTTTCTCTGGTGCTCTCACTCTCCTCTTCCTCAAATTACCATGTCACACCACTTTTATTTTTGCTCCATCTCCCTTCTGGTTCTGCTCACCATGTGTGCCTCATGTCAGCCTACTCAACAATACTTTCCAAACAGTGGATCAGCAGACTTCTTAAAATAACCTCCAAAACAGTCTGAGTTACAAACTACTTACTCCACAGGACATCACTTCCCCTGTCGTTTTTTATTATTTTATTTTCGAGCCATGTCTAGCTTTCTCACAGTCTTTATGTTCCTGTGCAGTGCAAGACCTTTTCACAGCGTGAATCTCAGCGCCACCATGCCTGCCTAACCATCTTTATCCATGCCACTCAGGCCAAATCAGGAAATGGACTGTTAGTACTTTACACCAGTTACAGTTTCTATCACTCCAAGTTGCCAAATAGTTAACTCTTCATCACTGTCCAGATGGGTTGTTTTAGCGGCTGCTCTGCTGTAGGGCTGCATGCTTGGATGGATAAAATAAGAATCAGAATTTTCACACTGAAAACATGATCACATTTTGTATTTGTGTTTCATAATTCAAACATACCTTTAAAAACATATGTTTTAGAATATTCCTGAAACTAAATAAAGCTAACCTACAGCCTGGTGATTAAATCTCAGTTGTGCAGTTATTAAATGATGGCTGCTTTCGTTATGTAATGCATTAAAGTAAGATGGCACAACCAGTTTTATTTATACAGTGCTTTTATTCATGCATGAATACACATAAATGTTGCTGTACTTCCATTAACTGTGGACTGGCCGAGAGGTGAAGTCAAGCAAATATAAGCTGTAATAAGTTTAATAGAATAGAACGGGCATAATGTAAAAATTTCTAAACAGTTATTGCTGATGTCTTCACCACCCCTGCACACATGCTTGTGGCAAAAATAATTACAGAATAAACTATTTTGGATTATTGTTTTTACAAACTGGACCAAACTGTCCAGGCTGAGGGACCTAAATGAAGCAACTAGATGGACGATGCCTTGCAGTCTCTGAATGGGGGAAATAAACAGACAAGGAAAACATATATGCTTTCAAACTACCAGGGCGCATCCTTCCCCAGTAAAGTAGAAAACTAAACCTATAATATTACTAACTTTTGGCCTTCTAGCAATTCGAAATGGTATTATAGTGCAGTCGCAAAGTAGGTGGGGCTGCTTTTCCTTGTAATCTAGCAACTACCATCAGCACATTACATGGAATGATTAACACAGAAGAAATAACTGTTCATTACCTAGAGGCATTGTTAAACATTCAGTGTATCTACAGCCAAATCTACCCCTTTTTACATACTATGTTCCAACACTCCTTATTTTACAAAGAGGAGGTTGATGAGGAGTATCTATGAATGTGTTCTTTGTTTCTGTTGGCAGTCCCTCAATGGATACCTGTTCTGCATGCAATGGCTAGACGATTACGTCTAACTATGAGCTTGTGCAGCCAACATTTGGTATGGATACAGGCTGCTTATGGTCTTATGGGGAAAACATGGTTCTTCAGTGGTCCTATGGACAGCTTTGCAGACTGTTGTCTACGTATTGTAGCTGTTTACAGTCACCGGAGGCAGTATCACAAACAACAAGTCTGTGGACTACTCTTGATTGTATTGTTATTGGTCCTTCTTTAAGCCGAGGGGAAGGTCGACGTTATAATGTACAAAGAACTGAAGTGAAATTGAGCGTTTAAAAGCTTCCGGGTTTAGATAGATTTTATACTATAGATTTCATGATTAAAAAAAAGTTAAAGCAAAAATGCTGTCTGATCTCTCTTTAATGAAAAAGGAACTAATTAGCAAGCGAAAACAAAACAAAATGCAGAACTCAAAGCTCCTGAACGGGACAGCGCTGTCTGCCAAGTGAGAAACGTCCTGCCATCTTATAGACGTCTTCATACAAACGTTGCCCATCTGTATAACTGAACCATACAGCTGTGCCTGTATGTGATGCAGTGGTTTCTGGCAAAATGGCAGTATTCGGCACCCTAGGATGAGAATGCATTGTCATAGTAGACTTTCTGTGACATTTCAGACAGTGGTTATATAGGGTTATCTTGACATTAAGGGTGTGCAGCTGTCACACTGAACAAATGAATCACAAGCACTTAACCTCCCAGATCTTGTGCTGTACCTAGAGCACAGATTAATTTCTAAATCAGTTAGCACCTTCAGATGTGACTATCCACTGGCAGATGATACTGACTTTACCAGCCTTTACATCTAGTGCTCAGTACAGGTGGGGAGCCGAACACCTGTCCTTGGACAATTTAAGGAGCTTTTCCCCTTTTTTGGCATGGACTGTTTTTAGGTTTGTAGTTTTAGAGTCTTTGCATCCCTCCTAATGAGTGCACCACCCACACATACACACATCTGCGACTCCCCAGTTGAAACTCATTTCCTGCCTTGTCATCCCAGCTTGGTATCACTGGACATGTACAGCTGATTGAGTTACACATCTTTCCATCAATAGGCTCTTTACAAGCCTCAGGTCCTTGGCACAGAGGAGTGAACATAATGAAGGGAAAAGAAGAGCGCTCACTTTTCCTGGAACCCATGTTCATAAACAACCAACATAGTGTGAAATATTAAACCCCTCAGTTTAGTTACTGTTGAACCAGCGAGGGAGCCCAGGTTTTGTGTGTGTGTGTGTGTGTGTTAGTTACAAGTATGGGTGACTTCCAGCCTGCTGAGTGCACATGAGGATCTGCAGACAGAAGTGGACGTTAACAGACAAGTCACTAAGCTGCATGAGAAGAAAATGGCACTGGGCTGTACTCATTTTAATTTCCCTATGTGATTCCTGTTGCTCTTTAATGGAAAACAAAACGTATAATATTGACTGTGTAAATCTTCTCATTCATGGTTCTAACTTTAACACTGCAGTTAATCACAAACTCTAACAGAACAAACACCATGGCAGACACTTTGTAACACCTATAATTGTATGTTTTTAAAATTACACCACACAGTGGCATACTGGGTAATGCTGACTAGACAAAAACAACCTGTTAGGAGCTAAGAGAGGCTCCATCTTCACATTCAGTAGCAGAAAAGAAAGACTGAAGAAGAGAGGGGAGCTTTCTCTGCTGTTAAGATTTGTTCTAAAGGGAAGCAATCAAAAGTGGCAAACCAACAACACAATTTTAAATCCAAGAGTTTTTGGTATTTACAGTGTTTGATTTTATGTTATTAATATTTTATGTATTTTATATTTTGCCTCCAAGGAGCCAGACTTTCTTGTAATTTTTAAAGTGGTCTTGAGCAATAGCTCTCCAGGTCTACACATAACAGACAAACAATTTTAAATTCTGTCTTTAGACACTTTGGTACTAGCAGCCTGTCACAAAAACACATAATTTGTTCCAGTTTCTTTAGCTGAATCTGTGAAAAATGCCAAAGATAACAGTTTGAAAGACATAAAATAGTATTTTTACACCAACAAGGTGATTCCCAAAGAGCTGTTAGTCAAAAACTTGACATATCTCACGATGTCACAAATATAATAAAGGCAGTATGATAAGAGGGCCACCTCAATTCAACTTATCTATAGTTAATTTTCTGTAATATATTAGGATATTTATATATTGAGTTATTTGTAATATTTTGTAATTTGTAATATATTGTATTATTTAATATTTGTATTTTAACTTGTTAATTACGTTTTTACTGTCCTGGAGCAACTGTAACCATATAATTTCCTCAGGGATTAATAAAGTATTCTAATTCTGATGGTGTACAGTGTGACCTTAAAAAAATTGGAGGAAACTGGACAAGTGGAGGACAAAAGAAGTGGCAGAACTAAGAAAAAACATCTACATCAGATGAACAGTATGCGAAAGGCATGTCCTTAGGAAGGAGGGAAAAAAATTCAAAGACCTGACATAGAACCTGAGAGATGTTCCTCATGATCCTTCAGTTGATCAATCTGCTGTTTGCTGAAGACTCATAAGCAATGGTTTCAGTGGAAGAGTGGCTGTCAAGCCATTCTTAAGGAAGGGAAATGGGGAGAAAACAATGAGGTATGCCAAATTACACAAGAACTGGACTGAAAATCAGTGGCAGCAGGTCTTATGGAGTGATGAATCCAGATTTTTGAACGTTTTGGTTCAAGTCATCAATATGTATGGAAGAGGTCAGGAGAGAGGTGCAACAATGACTGTCTACAACTGCTTCATTTTTCAGTATGACAATGACTCTAAACACACTGCCAATGCTGGATAGAAAAACGCACAATAGAACACTATCAGTCATGGATTGGCCTCCCCAGAGCTCAGACCTCAACTTTGTTGAAGCAGTGTGGGATCATCTTGACAGAGAACAGAACAAAAGGCAGCCAACATCCAAAGAAGAGCTTTGAATGTCCTTCAAGAAGCCTGGAGAACTTTTCCTGAAGACTTATTAAAAGAAATGACGAGAAAACTGTCTAAGAAAGTTCAGGCTGTGTTGAAGAATAACCAAATATTGACTTTCAAGCTCGTGAGGATTGTACACACTCTGTTTTTTGTCTTATATACTGTATTTCCATTTAGGTGTGTACACATTTAAAGAAACTACTGCACCCATTTCCCTACCAAAATATACAAGTGGCTTGAGACTTTTGCACAGTATTGTAAACCTGTATGAAAGCCCAGTGATGCTAAAAGAATGTTAACATTAAACCACTTGAACACGTGGTTTCAAGTGTCATGATTGTTCCTAATACTTATTCCTAATTCTTTCTTTTAAATTTCTATAGATATTATGACAATATTGTTATTTTTCTGATTATATATTAAAATTAGAGTTTCACTTTATGGTTATAAAGTGAAACTCTAATTTTGTTACAGCCCTAATTTGAACTTTATACAAAAAAAACTGGTGCAAACTTTTGGTTGCAACTTCCAGCAGTACAAGGAATGCAGCTCTGTACTTGAGCAGTGCATGTGAACAAAGGAACAACATTGTGCTCAAAAAGTGCTGCCTCACGAAAGGGTTTTCACAAAGCCTGAAATGAGCCCCTACACACCCATCTGTCTATCCTGCTTCCTATTAGTCAGGCAAAACCACCAACCCTTGGCAGACAGAGACAGACTGCTAAGGCTTGAATCACCTTTTGAGCTGGGTAATGGATGTATATATCCACTCACAGATGTACACTTTATTCAATTTGAGAAAAGGAAATTTCATTGATATGAATGAAAGTAATGTTCTTTGCTTTACTTTACTCAGAGACATCATGTAAAGATATTGCTAACAAATCACAGTAGTCCTGTTTGAACAGACAGCCCTCTTCCCAGTAGTGTTTTAGTATTTGATTTGGGGTCTTTAGCAATCATTGACTAAAATGGTAAAACTCCAGGGTCTAAACCTGAAACAATGAGCTGAATGATGCTAAAATGTTACCTATAGCTGGGGGAAACTGTAGAGTCATATGATATTTGTTGCTTCATCACTATAGGCGATTCATGAAAAAATCCTTATTGGAGCAGCTTTAAACACCAGCTTTCCTCACATTTCATATTGTTTGCTGTTGTGCAGGTTTTGTTGTCAGTAGGATTAATTTAAAAAGACAAATTCAGCCTAATACCCAATGAAGAAATTGTTCCACAATCCTAATTAAACATAGATCATCAACCCCGTAATGGGTTTATTCAAAAATAGAGCAGCACCACCCTCCCTACTGTGCGCTTTTGATGTAATTATACCTTCCCCGCAGGGAGCTGCTGCTATTTTTGGCATTTCAAAAAGAGGGAAGACAAAAACACAAACGCGTAGTTCCAGAGATGGATCACTTAATTTTTGAGATTTGTTGCAGTGAATCCTTAAAGTTTGAGGTTTTGCTTTTAAGCTTGTGGAAAGATCCATGGTTTAATTTAGCTTAATTTAACATTAAACTACAATCCATTATGTTTCTTTCCAGTGGAAGGATTTATTGACCCTGCATTGCCTGAAAAACGTAGACAATTGGAGATGGATCTGTATACAGACAGCAGATGCAGCTTGCTCTTCAATTTGCAAAAAGGGCACAGACACATTTTTGATCAATCACTGAGTCATCATCTGTCGATTGTCACAATTTGTTTTCTCTCATCTTTTGAGAGCCATATAGTCAGAGTAGAAAAAAAAAAAAGATTATTAAATGAGCTGATCAATAGTGATGTCGATCGCTTTGTTGTCTCTGTGAATGGAGGTTATTTGACCACAGCCATTGGACGGGATCGTGAAGCCTTTGGGCACCAGACTGTGCCCTAGTTTGATCTACGTGGGGGAACGAGACCCTGTTACACAACTGAATTTTGGGACTGTGCGTGCGAGAGAGAGATGAAGACTATAATTAGACTCAGTGAGATTTTCTAATAATAGAAAATCTTTGCCACTTCAAACCACAATACTTGCATTAATTTTATATTTAATCTTCTAGATTTAGATTCATTGAGGTATTTATTTTTTTGTGTATTTTCTATTTAATTGGCTGCTGTGACATAGTAATTTGCCAGTTTTTTGGATCAATAAAATATTTCTTATCTTAATTAGAAATGATTTGAATTTGCCCTCTTGTCTTTAATGAACAAAGTCTAAAACTGTTTTTTAAAAAATCGGAATTTATTTAGTTTCTTTTAAATTTGTTAAACTGTCAAGCCTTTCAAATAAACTTAACAGTAATGTTGCTGGTCGTCACTGCAGGAAAAACATTTGGCATTTAAAATCAGCAACTCAACGAAACTTGTCTTTAAAGGACATGTGGGGGCTGCAGTTTTGCCATTTTCCCCCATTTAGTGGTGGGTAAGAAGAAAACATCCTCTTCCTCGTCTCTGTTAAGTAAGCAGGTACGGTTTAATCTGTCACTAAGCTCCATCATTCATTGCCTGTTCTCCTCTAGTATCAGTGTCCCTGGCTTTTTACTGTGACTATCAGGCCATATCAGAAGGACAGCAATTGTTCTGGTGAGGAGTGCTCAGTGTAGATCACCCTGCATACTTTCCATAGTTTTATAGCAGCACTGGGATCATTTCAGGTTGTAGCAGTAAGAGGGAGCCATTCAAAGGGAAGCAAGATTACTCAGTAATCCCCTTTTTTCTTAGATTTGAATTATGATACTCACAAACAGTTTGTGGACAAAAGAAAAACAACTCCAATTCATACTTTTCATGTGATGTTGCATCATTATGGGAACAACCACCTGGAGAGCAAAACAGGGCTTTCCTCCACGGCCTGACAGTAATTTCTACAAGGTTTGTTTAGCCAAAATGCTCAGTAGTTCATAAATTGGATGCACTAACAAGACATTTAGTTTGTTTGTAGCATTGTATGTCAACTCATTGACTCTCATATAAGCAGAGTGAACATGTTGCACCAATCCCTCCTTCTCCACAGCAATTGAGGTTGTCAATGGTGGGTCAATTAAAGTGACGATATGAATAACTTTAGATTAGAAAAATTTTAGAATATCTATGTCACCTATGTCATATATCCTTTTGAAAGTAATATCATTACTGTGCTAGGACGCTGAAATTAATTAGAGGGCATGTACCATCAGTGAATTGCCAGCTGAAACAGCCAGGCACTCTTCTAGCAATTGCTCTCTCAAGTGCTCTTAGCATTTTGGAATCGTTCTTGTTTTGTTGTTGTTGTTGTTTTTTGTTTGTTTGTAGGGCTGGGGGAAAAATTGATACAGCATAGTATCGCAATATTTTGTGTGGCAATATTGTATCGATACAGGAACACCAAATATCAGTATTTTATTAAATAAAATACTCTGGGAATACTACGAACAAGAGGGCTCAACGTTAGCCGAGCAAACTTACATTAAATTGGCTCAACTGAAAAACCATCCAACACTGGACACACTGAGCTTGACAAAGCTACCTCCTAATTCAGAGCAAGCTAATGGTTCAGTCACATGAGTAAAAATAGGAGAGCAACCTCAGGACAGGACAGCAAAAAAACAAACAATTGGTAGCTGCCTGGTGATTGTATTTAATTTTTTCATATTCCGTGACTGATTGCAGCTTGTGGTGACTAAATGGTTGCCCAGAGTTTGAGGGTGTTGCCTGATAGGAAGCAACCTTTCTGCAAACAGTTGCAGTCTGACTCCAATTACTCTGAGAGATTGTCGAAGGTTTGCAAATAATTGCTATCTAATTTAGTATGCTTGACAATCTCATTTTACAGCAAAAAAATAAAATAACAGAAGTGAGAGAACTTTATCTTATTGGATAAAACAGATACTGACAAAGTTTAACTTTGAGGACATAATTTGCAGTTTTTGCAGGAAAAAAGGTGATAAATTGTAATATGTTATTGCAATACTCAGCATATCACAAAATTGAATAAATTAAAAATAAAATTGCAGTATCATCATATTGTGATTGAAGTATTGTGATAATATTAGTTCAGGGGTGTCCGGTGATTCCCACCTCTGTTTGTTTGTTTTCTTCTTCTTTCTTTTTTCTTCTTCTTTTTTATTTTTATGTTTTTTATTTATTTATTTATTTATTTATTTTAGCTAAGACACTTTGATTGCTAAAATACATAATATCCACTGAAGTAATATTTCACAAGTATCTAACTCTAGCTGACTGCTTCTGTAGATCCACAGAAAACAAAATGTTCTCCCAAGTAATACTGTAATGATATAATTCTTGTGGTATTCCTGGGGTGTCAGCTGGCATGTGTGAATACTTGGAGAGCAGCAGTGTTAAGTTCTCCATTGTTATTTAGCAATTGTAGCTACAAGTTGGGTCTGACAGGTGGTGTATCTAGTGTTTGCCCCCCATTCCTCCAATGCGATTGGACAGCTAGGTCAATGACGATGACAAACCCAAAGATGAACATTTTTCCACTCTCGTGGAAAAAATAAAAGCTTGGCACAGAAAAGACGGTCAGTGCCTCATTGCACTGTTTGTGTTTGTAGCTTATTGTACAAATGAGGCACTGACCATTAAAAACATTTGAAAAATCACTAAATGTCCTTCTTAAACACCCACCCAGATAGAAAATACCTACAACTCTCTCTACTGTTGTACACTTTCATCCTGGTGAAAACTGTGAATAAAAGTTCAGTTCAGGTCCATTCAGTTTTGTTTCTATAGCACCGATTCATAACAAGAGTTGCCTTAGGGCCCTTTTTATTTTAATATTTACAGTATTAGCATTGTGGTGTCTGTTGGTCTGTTAGTCAGTCCTCTGCTTGAGCCCAGACTTAAACATCTCCTTTTGCACTGGATTAAAGTAACATCTTGTACAGACATCTGTTTTCAGATCAATTTTAACACAACCGATTTTAATACATTTTAAAATATGACACCCGGTTGCTCAAACACCAGGTACTTGTGCTACTAGCTCTTCATCTACATAATGCATCTTTACTTTTTTTTTTTTTTTTTTTTAAAAAATATTCTTG
>VUQS01029198.1:32869-44460 GCA_015108495.1 Heterochromis multidens | reverse complement strand
TTGAAGATTTTCATTGGACGTGACCAGGATGGACACGTGCATCAGAGGGACAGATCAGGTTAAGCATTTTGGAGACAAAGTTAGATAAGCAAGGTTGAGATGGTTTGGACATGTGTAGAGGAGGGATAGTGGATATATGGAACAAAGGATGTTGAAGATGGAGCTGTCAGGCGGGAGGAAAAGAGGAAGACCAAAGAAGATTCATAGATAGTGAAAAAGGACATGCAGAGGGTTGGCATGACAGGGATAGAGTGAGATGGAGGCAGATGATCCGCTGAAGTGCCTCAAAAGGAAGCAGCCATAAGAAGATTAGGATTAATACTAACAACATAAATGTCATAGTATAGCAGTTATACATTTACTAAAACTACTACCTTAAACAGCTATAAATCCTCTTATTGGCAATCATAATCCAAAGCAGGTATAAGACATGTGCACTGTTGTATTAATATATATTATATATCTTCAAAGCATATTTGTATGCAAAAACATGCCAAACACTTGAAGTCCTTTTAAAATGTGTTCATGAATGCTAAATATTGCTATCTTCACCTCTGTAATTAATAGCAGATCACATGTGTGAAAAATCACTTGCCCACTAACTCCTTTAAAAAAATAAAATAAAATAAAAATAAATGAATAGTTCGATCTTATAATATATAATTTCTGATGATGATAGTCCAGCAGGATGAAACGCCTCTGCAGTGTTTGTGGGGAAACCATAACAGTATCACATCTCGTCAGATTTGTTGCTGCATCTGTGTCTGTTTGTTTTCCTTTTCTCTCGCCCAGAGGGGTTTCTGTTTTTTCACCAGGCCAGCCTAGATGTTCTCTTTGCCCTGCGCTGCAGTTCCCTTGGCACTCAGTTAGCTTGTTGACTGTGTTCAACTGGAGATCCCCCCCCCTCTGCCCGGTTCTAAAAGTCGTCTTACCACAAATTTAAAAACAAATCTGTCATTTCCGGAGGGCTGCAGAGCCCAGCTCAATGTGGCAGGAGCCAGGATTTAGATGTTGTGGTATTTATGGTTTCACTGTGGGTATTGCTATATGAATTACATAAACAGATGGGGCATAAAGCCTATGTCGGATGTACTCTAGCATGGATGCTTCGGAGTACTGTAGGGCTTCCATTTAGAGTTAAGGGGTTGTAGATTATTAGGAGTTAAGCCTCCACCCAACCCCACTCTATAAAATGAATGGAAAGATTAGTTTTGTATTTGTCCTCCAGTGAGCACAAACCTATAGAACGAGCTCAATGGCATCTTATACTGAGCTGGAATATCCCATTGAAAGACAATTGTGAAAAAGGAGCACAAGGCTTTAAATAGAGCTCTTTTCATCTCTGTGTACATGCATCTATAAGAGACTGCTAGCTTGAAAACAAGTGCAAACCAAGTCCTCGTCATCCCCTTTCTTCTGTGTGTGTGGCTTTTTTTTTTTTGGTGGATCGTGGTCACTGCCGGCCACACAGCTGTGTCCCATGTGTCCCAGTATTGAGTTTCATGCATCATTAGCCACCCAATCAATCTGTTATGTAAACGAGTTCCTGCAGGGTGTGAAAGATGGATAGAAAGTGGAAGATCAGGAATGTCATGGAGGGGGAAAGCCAAGAGCTGAACATTGTTGCTTAAAGCAGATCAGTCTTTATTGTCCTGAGGAATATCTTTCTTTAGCTGCATACAATCCACACCACAACACAAACTCCACATATTTATGGCTCTGCCAGTGTCGCAGCCTGCAAACATGCTGGATCTCTGCAGCAGTGCCGGTGATTTCTGAAGGAAAGTCTAATATAAACAAGAGCACTCAGAACTCCTCCCGAAGGGCAAGGGCTATACTAAAACTTTGATGTTTTATGATGTTTTTATTGCATGCTGACGTCAGCCTGTTTTTATTAAACATGCTAACTTTAGCGGCATCATTGTGACATCGTAGGGAATTGTACTGAAAAAATTAAAAGTGGTGTACAGCTCTCTCCATGCCCTCTCATATGATATATTATACTTGATATAATATGACAAAATGACAACAGAAAATGTTATTGAAAACTCGAGCAACAGTGTTACCGAACAGCCCAAGGCTCAAAAGACTAGGGCATTGTTAAGGAATTCGGGAGTGTGGAGATATTTTAGCTATTTTAAAGTCCAGCAAAGACGCAGAGCAGGATGCACTTCAAACTGTGTCAAAAGCATGTTTCCACAAACTCGGGTAACACCATGACAAGACGATGCCAGTAAACACAGTCGAAAATGTTGGATTTAAGCAGCTGATTAAAGTAACTGAGCTTCGTTACCAACTGCCTGACCATAAACATTTCTTTCCAGCTACACATGGAGTGTAAAGAGACAGCTGAACAGCTCTGCTCGGATTGGTGGTTGCACAGGTCGCACATCTGATCCGTATATGAGCCTCACTGCCCACTTCATTGAGACAGTACCTCACTTCATGTGGACTTTGTTCCCCTTGGAGCATGAGCAGACCACAATTGAGTGTCAGTTTTATTTATGTTCTCCTTCATTTACATTGAAAAGTTTCTTGGATTTGTACTAAGGATATATACAGAATCTTTTCAGTGTGCTTTTTTTTTTTCTATTTGTGGAGTTGTCTCCAAAAAATTTAAAACGGTTTGTTTCTATACAAAAAAAAAGATACAGTAGTGTTAGATTTTTTTTTTTGTATTAATAGCTACTTTCTTTATTTTTAGTTTATATTTAGTTTTCCAGTTTGTTTGTATTCTTATTTGTCAGAATTAAGATTTTAGTTTATTGTATATACTCATTTATTTAAAATACAATTGTACAATGTTGCAGTACATTTATCATGTTCATCTTATGACAGAAAATAAATATTAAAACCAAAATTAACTCATCATTTCACATCTCACTTGGGAGTAAAAAGGAACCTTTAATCTTAATAGAAATAGCAATTTGATTAATGTCATGATATAGATCAATATCGACTGATGAAAAAAATTATCATGATAAGATTTTTTTCCCATATCGTCCAGCCCCAGATCCTTATATGAAAGAGTATTAAACCCAAATATCTTGTAAATAATCAGAGGATCTTGAATGACACAGTGGCCTTTCTGCACCCAGGCATTTGACAGATTGAATGACATCTACACAATCATTTTTTTCCCCACAACAGCTGCCTGCCAGTGTTTTGGAAAATGGGCTTTTTATGTGTTGTTGGGACTTGTAGAGTCATTCCTGAGTAGCACAAATTTAAGAGCACAGGAGCAGTGTGTTGCTGACTCGATTCGCTGTTCGACATAAAAAACCCCTTCCATTATGTTTTTTTTTTTTTTTTCACTTTGAAATTAATATGAAAGTCGCAAAAAAAAATAATGCCATTTTCATTCAATTTTCATGCTGGATTGAGCAAATATGACAAGTTTTTACCACAAAAAACAAATAAAACAGTATATGGTCTAATCCAAATTAGTGTGTGCCCAAGTATTGGACTTTTCATGACAGCTTGAATTTTTTATTTAATTTATTTTTTCATATTTTAACTAGCCAGTACTCAGACATTTTTTTTGATGTATCTGTCCCAAATGACAGATCCTGATTCATTTTGATGGCAAGAAAGGCCTTTAATAGTTTTTGAGGTATTCATGTGCAGAAAAACATGCTGGAACTCTGACCGTTTTCAAAAGAAAAAAAAAATCTTAAAGTATTTGAGATATTGAGCAAAAATTTCACAGCAATCATTATAAATGCCCAAATCAGAGATGGTCAAACAGAAAATCTTCTACAAATGTGATAAATTGAGATAGAACGACCATCTTGGCAGCTGTCTTGTCAGACCTTTCAGGTTTGATTAATGCATGTGTCGTTTTATACATTTTTTTTAAACTTTTTTCCACAATTCTAACCAGAATATGATCACTCATAACACCACAGACTTCATTCAGAATTCCCACTCGTGCAGGGCAGTAAGCTGCAGGAACAGCTGACCAGAATTTGGCTGACGGGTTATTGTAAGCGGATGAGCACCAGCTCATTCATTACCTTGAATTTATTTGCAAAGTCTTATTGCCACAAGCTCAAATACAGATTTAACCCTGTAACGCCAAGTGTATCATATTTGATACATGAGTTTTTGTGAGTTTTGAGACCTCTACATCATCAGTGTGATTTTTCTTTTTTTTTAATTTCCCTGAAAAATCTAAATAAATTGCACAAAAAGTTCCGGATGTAGCAAAAATCATTAAATTGAAACACATATATGCAAATTTATAATTAATTTCTTTAAAAACAAATTTGTCAGAAGGTTTAATAAACACTTTCAAAAAAATTTGAATTTTTCTGACAATTATTTAATGGTTCAGGCTTTAGAGATTTAAACCTTTCACAGATGAGATATGTAGCACTGATGGCTCAAGCAGTCACATATAAGTCACTTTTAATTTAATGGTCCTGTCCCTCGCACCCAGTCTGAGATCTGAATCCTGATTGAGAAAAGCGCTCATAGACGTATGTTTTATTAGAAACCGAGATGGTGAGATAAAATAATGTTTATATAGTTAGGGCAATATCCAACGTAATCATGCTTTGTTTTGTTTTTTTTTTTAAGTGAGCTGACTAACTCAAGATGCATACACACTTGTAATTTGTGCATACCTGTCTCTTAATGTAGTGCATGCATTAACAGACTCATGCTATGGTAGAAGTGATGCATAAATATTACTGGATCCAACCAAATAAGATTGCCAGTTCAGCTTTAATGGAAAAGTGACTGTGGTGTGCATTAATGAATCCCACAGATTCACATTCATACAGCATGAGTTTAATGGAAAGGCACTTCACTGGTCCACAGTTTAATGGCTTTCATACTATGCTTACCCTATACCTTAGTAATGAAAATTCTGGCAATTCTGTTTCTACTTTTGAAAGATTAGTAGAGAATACAAATCAGAACCGAATGGGTTATTCTCTTCATGCTATTCGCTTGTTCTCATTTTACACAGGAATAAGCAAACCACTGTGCCATTCTCTCTGGCAGTACCCCCTGTTCCTTTGTGCCCTGTGGTAATCTTGTCCCAAAAACATCCAATAAGCCCTCTATCCCCAGCTCCCAAAATGACCTTCAATCCTTCAGTGCAACTCTGAGCTCTTAAAGCCCCTCATTTAACCTCGCATCCAATAAAATAGGGACCAACAGCCCTATTACAGGTTGCATGGGGTCAGGGATGCCCAACGATTGCCCTTGTAAAGTGCAGTTTTGACTTGTTCTGCTTGTGTTGTTTTGGAAACTTTTATGTTCCAAAGAGCATCAGTTTAATCCTTGTATTTGTTTTTTTAACTTGTATGACTGCCATTTTTAACTTGCGGCAGTGCTTTGGATTTGTCTGTCACCACTATGATCCAGACTGAATCAGATAAAGTCAGGGGATCATGAAGCTTTGTAAGTTTTCACTGCAGTTATATAAACCATATACTATTTGAATCACCTTCAAATTTGCTGCTGATGTGAGTGGGCTTCAAAATATGAATCTTAAATACTTTGGTCATCTCCTGTTTTTTTTTTTATTTTTTGAGGTCGGCATTAATGGTTTTGTCACAACAGCTTTTAGGTGGATGAAGACCTTTGCTACTGACGTTCATGTTCCTCTCAGGATCAACTGTAATCACTGCGGTTTTTACCTAATTTCTTCTTCTCTGTGCTAATGAGCATTTCCATTCATTAATAGACTTTATGAGGATGTATAGATGGGTCATTACAGTTCCTTTCTATCACATTTTCCTTTCTTAATGCTCTTAATATATATGGGTTACACATCTTGGGTCAGCAAGGGCAAAGCTTAGTTCTGATACCAGCGATTCAGGGATCCCAGCCTCTGCTTGAACAATTGACAATTAAACAAGAATACAGAGGTGGGAGAGAGGGAGAGAGGGAGGGGAAGAAATGAAAGGAAGGGGAAACAATTAATTGCATTGTGTTTGTTGGCACATGGGTGGAGCAGTTTGGGCTGGATTACAGGAAAGGAGAGGCTAAAAAGAGGCAGAGGGCAAGAGGTGCAGCCACTGACATGATCACACATTGAAAGATGATGTCCCCTCAATGCACAAGGCCTTGAATCAAACACGTACTGTACTTGGCAATTCATCCCACCCACACACACATGTGGCAATGTTGAAGAAGGAAAAGAGTGGGGAGAGCAGTGAGCCCTGTGTGAAAAAGGTAAGGAGAATGGATGAGAAGTGGATTAGCCCAGCTTATGAAGCGTTATTCCTTGATATTAGAGTGATACTGAGAATATCGGTTCTTGGATGCAGCCGAAATGGCAGCAGAAATATTCAGCTAATCAGCTAATATTCAAGCATTTGGATGTAACCAAGTAGTTTGCAATGGGTTTTAACAATTTAAATATCAGGAAATGTTCCCTTGCCTAGCTGTGTGTGCAGTTTTGCTCTCTGAGAGCTTTAATGTTGCATTGCTTTCCTTTCCGTGCCTGTTTACAAAGGTGTCCATTCTCCAGGCTGAATCGCGGGGGGTTGGGGAGCTACTTAAGAAATGGCTAGGAGATCACTGAATCAGAAGATGAAGCAAAATATGAAAATGAGGGAAAAGTTTATACTGTTGATAATTTCAGATTGTAGATGTGATTTTGAGTCGGACAGCAGCTCTTTTATGAAATTTACCGAATGTCTCCACACATTGTGAGAAAATATGAAAATATTTGCTTATTTTATTCAAGGATAGCTTTTTGTGAGGAGGAAAATGGTTAAAAAATGAGTAAAGGGACAAAGAAGTGATGCTCATTCAGCTGCTTTCTTTTCTTTTTTTTTTAATTTATTAAATATTTAAAAGCTTTGTTCCGCATCCATTAGAGAACTGTGTGGCACTGGAAAAGCCTTTCTTTTCAATGAAATTATGGACAGATGATTACTCATTTAATGGGAGTAACCTGACTAATAAAAACAGGTTTTAATGCATGTGAAGTCACTGCTCACACACACTGGCAGCTTTTGTTCTTGTGTGGTTTTATTGTAGGAATAAGTCAGCCATTAATATGCTGTAATATTATCAGTAGATGAATTATGATGCACTAAGCTATTAGCTTTAATGTATTATGGAAAGATGGGCTCATGGTAAGTTTAGTGGCCTGAAAATGGTGAATAGCCAAACACATCCTGCTCATTTTCACAGTACCAGAATGAACTGGTGCACCTCGTGTGGCCTTGTCACTGGTTGATAATAGCCTCATTGTGTCTTTTTATCTTTCAGAGTCAGAGTAAACTCAAAGCTAGTCTCCCTCCTCAGAGACTGTAGTGTACTTGTTCTCTCTCTGTTTATTGCCTGCTTTATTTCTCTATTTTATTGATCTTCTCTTATCTGTGAAACATTTTGCACTTACGCTCATTATTAAGAAAATGCTATCCTAGCACAAACCTAGAATAACCTGAATTAAAAAGAGATTAATTAATTAAAGATGCAAGGTTGTCTTTTCCTGGCTTGTAAATCGCTTTGTGAGTCTTGTTTGTGAATAGTTTTATATAAATACATTTTTCCTAGCTCAATTCAGAGTATCATAAAGGTATGTATGTGTCTGATCTCTGTCCTGTTCTGCTCTCCCTCTCCACCAACAGATCCAGTTTGCAGACCAAAAACAGGAGTTCAACAAGCGTCCCTCCAAGATCGGACGGCGCTCTCTGTCCCGCTCCATCTCCCAGTCCTCCACAGACAGCTACAGCTCGGGTAAACAGACAGACATATTGCATTTTGCTTGAAATGTCCCTCTTTGTTTTTATGTTTAGGTGACTCATCCTGATTATAATAGTTATTGTTTTTGGTGGCAGTGTGCTTACAGTAATGCATCGTCTTGTCATCAACTCAAGTAAGACAACTCAACTCCTTACCTACTTGGCTCTGCTCTTCTATGTGTCCTCATGAAACAAAGAGCAGAGGAGAGAAACTTGGATGTTGGTAACATGGTAGAGGCTCTCTCACAATAAAGTCAGCCTTGTTGGGAAGTTGAGGGGCAGTGGTAGAAGAAACGGTGATGTCATCTGCATTATGTGCACAAAAATAAACAAAATAGAGTAGTAGGGCCGTACAAGTCTTGTTGCCACACTGTCAGACATCTACAAAAAAAAAGCAGCTCAATCTTCACAGCACAAAGTAAATTGATTAAAATGTGCTCTTTATTTAAGCATATAGCACAGACTTCATCACAGTGTTTCTATTTTTCACCATAGATGCGTTCACATCTCAGTCTTTTACTATTATACTGTAGTCTATTG
Source organism: Heterochromis multidens (assembly GCA_015108495.1). NCBI lineage: Eukaryota > Metazoa > Chordata > Actinopteri > Cichliformes > Cichlidae > Heterochromis > Heterochromis multidens. Next base: position 36,208 of record VUQS01029198.1, on the reverse strand, counting down.
CTCAATCGCTATAGCCTGCTGCTTATCTGACATTCCAGGGGAATGAAATTTTTCCATTGAATTCCACCTGGATGAATGGTTGACTGGACTTATCTGCCATCTCTGTCCTTGAGTCTCTGGCTCTCTTTCTCACACTCTGACCCTGGGTTTATGTGAAACTATGGGCCTTGTGTTTAAGGATTAGCAGGTGCCGAAGCACTGGGTGTGGCTGAAACCAAATAGCATGGGAGAGCCAAACCACCACCCTATTGGTGATTAACTAGAAAGCTGGTAAAGATAAATGTGACAGTAGTCCAGGAAACTAGTGCCAGGAACTAGTATCAGCAATTAGAACATGTAGCTTTAAAGTATTACAGCTGATATAGTATACAAAACAAGTTGTTTTGTATGAATACATTAGGGATTTCTTTGTTTTGAAAATTTACAGTAACATGTGTTGTGAAAAAGTTGGTATGTATTTTCACTGATGCTAAGATTTTTGATGGGAGTGACCAGGAGGGACAAGTTGAGCGGTTTGGACACCAAAAAAAAAAGGGCAGGAAAAGTTGAGATGGTTTGGACATGTGCAGAGGAGGGATAGTGAATGTACTGGGCAGTGGATGTTGAAGATGGATCTGCCAGGCAGGAGTGAAAGAGGAAGACTACAGAGGAGATTCATGGATGTAGTGAAGGAAGACATGCAGAGGGTTGATGTGACATAGGAGGATGCTAGGGGATAGGGTGAGATGAAGGTAGACGATCAGCTGTAGTGACCTCTAAAGGGAGCAGCAGAAAAGAAGATGTAATGGACAGATGGAGTGTAGACGGGTGTAGCTACCATGAATACAAAGAAAAGCATGAAGCATGAATGGCCCATGTGGGAGGTATTTATCAGTAAAGATAAAGCTGTAAAACTTATGAAAATATAGTTAAAAGCCCAAAATTTATGCTTTCCTTTACGTTTTCCAAAGCTGTCCAGTGGGGCCGGATTGGAGTCTTTGCTGGGCCAATTCTGGCCCCCGGGCCTTATGTTTGACACCCCCAGTTTAATCCATGACTCTGTAGTGCTCAGTTGTCACCATTTAAGTAGTTTAACGAGGAGCCCGAGTATGTCTAAACACACACGGCAAAGAGCAACGAGGTGGAGCTGTTACCGAGACAGCGAGCTCAGGTGCAGTAAAAGAAAACGTTTTTCTAACATCCAAAACAGCAACGCTCGTTACTGTAATCGCTATAAAAATCTTTACTGTGAAAAAGCTGGTGGGAGTCCTTTTATCAAACCACCTGTTTAACAAGCTCCAACGTGAAGAAAAGCAAACTTTGTAGCTGCTCCCATCCACCACTGTTTGTTTTACACACTGTAAAATCTACAGTAAAGCTACAGAAGTTAAAATAAAAGCGGATGCATGCAGGTGAACTGTTAACTTAGTCTGGCACAATGTCTAAATTAGGCAGCTTGCTGAAGGCTAACAGCAGTCATGCCACTTCCTAAAGGTCTAAAGTGAGTCTAAAGGGGGGGCATGGAGTTTACTAGACCATATTTATTTCAAGGCTTTAGTAACATTTAGTACATTTTAGTAACAATTTTGCAGATTTAGTTAATATAAAATATGAACACACACCAAATCTACCTCATCCTCATGATAGAACTTATTTTTTTCTCCTACTAATGTATGAAAGCTTTACAAGGAGACACAGTAAAGGCTATTTTATTATAAGCCTTAGTTTAGGCTGTATGTTTACCTTATGTAATTTGACATTACTGTACTTGTAATTATTCTTGCATTAAGAAATGTTTTCTTTAAAAAAATATGATTTTAATATGACAGGTAAATACAATGAAGGGTTTTAGTTCTTTTGGCTGAGGTTGTATGCAGTTAAACTTTTAAAAACATTGCAGTTTCTGAAATGGAAACCAATGTGCAGTTTATTTTAACCCTGTAAAGCCTGAACCATGAAATAATTGCCAGAAAATTCTAATTTTTTGAAACTGGAGTGTTTATTGAACCTTCTGACAGATTATAAAAAGAATTTAATTATCAATTTGCATAGATGAGTTTTAATTTGTATCATTTTTGCTACATCCGGCATTTTTGTGCAATTTATTGCTCACAGTTTATCTTTAAACAAACAAAAACATATAAGGTGGTTGGGGTTAAAAAAAAAAAATCCCACAAGATGATGTGGAGGTCTCAATTTGGCATTACAGGGTTAAAAAGACCTGTGTTTTTCTCTTTTGAATATTTATTATTGCTCATTAATAAGACAAAAGTATTTCTTAATTGATTACTCGATTACCGATGGAATGAATAACTCGATAGAATACTTGATTACTAAAATAATCAATAGCTGCAGGCCTAGTTTGAGTAGATTGATGCAACACTCTTGTCTGTTTAGAAATGGTTAACCTGGCTCTGTTCAAATATTGCAAAAATGAGAAGGAGCAGGGAGCAAAAGGTTCTTTATGAAATGGTCACTGTAATCCTGGCTTTCCTTTTCTTTTCAGTTATTAGTCGCTTTTAAATGCTGTATTGCGTAAGCCACTTGGACTCAGGCTCTTTTGATGTCCTGCTGTGTCAGTCAGAGTCACAGGCCACATAACTTTAAACAACACCATTTAACATGATGAATTAATCTTTGTGATAGTGCTAGGACAGACAGATGGATGGCAGATGGACACATGGACTGTCAGTCAGTATTAGTGCATAACCATAATGGATCCCTCAGGTCAGGGGTGCTAAAAAAGAAAAAAGCTCCAGCATCAGTACTTTTAATGAGAGAAGATGAGGCGTTGCGGCTCTGTGACTTTCCACCAGCACATTTGCAGAAAGTTTTGTAGGTACCAGTTGGGGTCAGCTGAGAAAATGATATTGTCTCTTTCTCTTAAGTCTCCCTGTTTGAGAAAATGTCTTAAGAAGAATTTTTTAACATTGAGATTTTTTTAAATTCAACTCTGAATTTCATTTCTAGCTCAAAATTAGCACACTTGTACGTCTGTTCCAATTCTCCCACTACTAAATCATAAGCTCTCTTTTCTTCTTTCTTTTCACTTTTTTTTTTTTCCTTTCTATTTAGCACAGTGCTTCATCTCCCCTCCTAACCAGCTCAGGAGTCCCCGGGATCCTCCCTCTCCTGCCTCAGGCTTTCACATTACCACTGAAAACTGATCTGTATTTTCTCCAAGATATTGAGATAATGATGAGTGCACTTAGTCTGCATTTATTTTATTCAACAGCCATCACGCACTGTTGGATCCCTGTGTTAACATCCTAACTATTAACAGCAACCACTGTGAACTCCTTGACATCTTTCAGAGGATGGTTTCAGACTCCAGTGCAGCATTCTCGTGCTCCCCCCCCC
>VUQS01029198.1:16276-29412 GCA_015108495.1 Heterochromis multidens | reverse complement strand
TCAGTTTCCCTTATTGATCTCAGATCAATCCCCTATCAGGAGGTGAAAAGTAGCCCTACACAGGTTTTCAGAGTCAACACAACTGTTGATAGTAGAAAAAAAGGCCTGTTCATGTGCAAACAGTCCCTGTTTAGCAAAAACAGGATAGAACAAAAACAAAAAACTTGAATAAAAGGAATTGATGAGCTTGGAAGTTTTCGATTCTAGCTCTTGTTTCAACGGAGAATGTCGTGCAAGAAGCCCGCCTGCTTCTTTGTTCACGGACACAGACCAAGACTCCCCATCTGTCAGTGGGCTCCTCTGTGCCAGCAGCCGCAGCAGCAGGTCGCCCTGGGTTCTGGCTCCGGCTCCACCGGGGAAAGGATGGTGTCTGCAGGCGGCTCTGTCCTCCTCCTATAAACATAAAATGACAATCAGCTCTCACTAGTTTGGCATGCGGAGGTTTTGTGTTTACGTTTGGTTTGTGTGATAGCATTTAATGCTGATCCTGTTTTTTGATTATAGCTTTGAGAATGACACATTCATGCTGTGTAAGGCCGGAACAGTTATTATTTGGTCAGCTAGCCCATTATTGGTGTCGTTGTTTTGGCAATGCATGTCATTGAATTTCGGGGTCGAGCTTGTGATTGAGCCCTGATTAGAGGGGGGTGTGTTTAGGTGATGAGTATAAATATCTACTTTCAGATGAATAAGACATTCCACCTTTAGTCAGTATTTTTGATAAAGGCTGATTTTAAATGGCATCATTAAAACCAGGTTACTGTATTTGTGTCTGTCAGTGTGCTAGTTTGTGACTATTTAGTTCTCATTGAAGAAACACACATTTACACAATTTCTGGTGTGCCAACATCACCATCTAGTGGTGAAAATGTTTTCCACTGAATGTTTACTATGACGGTACAGTTCCAGCATGGTTGCAAACACGTGATTAAAAATCTAATTTTCAATTTGATTTACACAAATAGACACATCAGTAAAAACTAAATGATAAAAGCGATCCTTTTTCAGATTTAAGCAGCACCTGTTTCTGTCAGGATTAACTTGTATCACATTTCTTCCAGTCACTGATTAGAGAAACATATTTGATTGTTTTCTAATGTTAATTTTAAGTGTTTTTGGTGCGTGTGTGCAGGTTATATCAGCTGTCCAAGGCCGGAAAGCTGTGCGTTCCAGCCATGAATGTCAACGACTCAGTCACCAAGCAGAAGTTTGACAACCTGTACTGCTGCAGAGAGTCCATCTTAGATGGGTATGAAACTCCTGTTTAACCTTATTAGGGATTATAAAACAGGCCATGTTTGTTGCTTTTAATAACATGCAGTGTTGCAAGGTGAATACACCCACCTCCACTCTGCTCCACATTGTCTGAATAAATATGAAGCTGCCTGTGTGTTATAACAGTGTTTCTGTCCTTAGACTGAAGAGGACCACTGACGTCATGTTTGGAGGCAAACAGGTGGTGGTGTGTGGATATGGAGAGGTAATGCTAACATCTTCCTCATGCACATTACTTGTTCAGAAAGCAATGAAAATGCTGAAGCCTTCCTCTCTTTCCTGTAAGTCCACTTGTGCACATGAACTGGTGTAGATGTAGAAAGACAAGTAAGATAATTGTTTTCATCCTTTTAAGGCATCTGAGTAAGGACAGGGGTTTTGTAAAGGCTGTGGCAATTAAGTTTGTAAAAGACTGGCTTGAACTTGATTAATACAGAACAAGCCACTGGAGAGTTTTGTGTTAATAGAACATCCTTGTGATGGTAGCAGAGGCTAGCTTATTTCTTTAAACCTTTTTAAAGAATGGACAGCATTAGATTGTCTTGTTCTGGTTTAAATTAAAACCTAAACAGTACCAGGTACTATTAGAGATATTTTTTTTGAACCCAAGTGGGAAAATCAGATCTAAACTGTGAAAAACCCTCCTGAACCTACCGATTCTGAGAATAGGTTTTCTGAGCCATGATATGATGACTTATAAGCCTACCTTGTGGTCAGCACTGTATTGCAGCTCGCCTTAAACTGGGACATCATAACACAGCCCTTGACTTTGACCCTTTTGCTTCTGTATCAGTGTGTAGCAGAAGAATTGAAGTAAAATTAAAATGTATGAGGTTCAGAATGATAACAAATGACTTAAATCCTGTGTTTGTGCTCTATTGTGACATATGTAATGTGTCCTCTTCAGAGGATTTGGGGTCAAAGCATGGCCTGCATACTGAGAAATATGACCCAGTGCAGTAGGACATCCTGGTATTTATTTGATATACTTTACTACCATTGAGGCATATTAACGATCATGAAACTGACCTCACAGCTCATTGTTATTGAGTGGTGCTAGTTTTGATCATTATGCAAATGTACTGTTTATAAGGTTGGGGAAACCTTCAGTCAGCTGACGAAACGTTTCTCCCACTGAAAGTGCAACGTCCAGATGAACATAATCAATTTTCTGGGATTTCCTTACCTGGATGATTGAACATGCATCGAGACTGTTGAGGCATACTAAATGGACAGCAGTGGTACAGGGTGGGTGGTTTGATCCCTGGTGCTTCCACATCGCTCCTGAGGGCAGATGAGCCCACCATTGTTGTGTGACCGAGTGATTAAGAAACACACTGTTCCTTACTCTCTATTTCCACTCAGACAAAACCATCATGGACAGTTACTGCATGCGTTATGATTTAGTGTCTTTTGAGAGACGTCCATTAACTGTACTTGTGTCTTTTCATCCTCAGGTTGGAAAAGGCTGCTGCGCTGCCCTCAAAGCAATGGGCTCCATCGTTTACGTCACAGAGATCGACCCCATCTGTGCCTTGCAGGCCTGGTGAGACTCCCGCTTTCTCAGCTCTCTTGTTTTTCTTTGTTGGCATTAACACCACATTAGTCTTACACACTTTCTTTAACCAACTGCAGCATGGATGGCTTCAGGTTGGTGAAACTCAATGAAGTCATCAGACAAGTGGACATCGTCATTACCTGCACAGGTTGGTTCAGCCTCTGACCCTCTGACAAGAAGAATCATATTTATGAAAGAAATGAAGTCAATGCAGAGCGAGAAATCCGGCTTACATGTTGCGTGTTAGGAGGGTGCAAGACACAAGACAGTCATTGTATTCTGGTGTCATTCATCCAGGGGGAACTAAATGGATACTAAATCCTTGTAATCAGTCTGCAGCAGGTACTAATAAAGTTCTTAGCTCAGCACCGAGCAAGTCAAACACTTAAAGCAGAGAATTACTTGTCTCTCAGCTTCATTAGTTGGTTCTGCTGGCAGGCATGGAGCAGAGGGTTGTCCTTAGGTGGAAATGGCAAAGATAACAGGAAAGATAATAAAAGGATTTATGGCCTCAATAAAGTTCAAGAGTGTTGTGAAATAAAGGAAACTAATATGTCAAAACATGCTGTCATAATTACCCTCATCACACACACACAGCAGTCTTTTTGTTTGATTTTTATCCACCTGTCACTTCTGTTTTATTTTTCTCTTATTTTTTTTACTACTTAGGCTCATTTGATTATATGGATAAATACAAGTCCTTTTGAAATGTTCTATGTGGACAAGTGAGACTCTAAATTAAGTTACATTCCCTAATTAACTTTGTTTAACTTGTGAGATAAGTAATTAAATCATGTGTGAATCTTTGTTCCCCGCAGTTCATAGATTTCTGAAAACAGAATCAGTCCCCTTTCAGCGTGACATTTGATTAAAACCTCGCGTACACCCTAGCCTCTTCCTTCATCTTGAGATTTTCTTTCTGTTCTTTGTGTCCTCGCCCTCTCTCCCTTCATCAGGCAACAAGAACGTGGTGGTGAGAGAGAACCTCGACCGTATGAAGAACGGCTGCATCGTCTGCAACATGGGACACTCTAACACTGAGATCGATGTGGTCAGTTGCCAGCTTGCATGAGGTCTAAATGCAGGGATTTTGTATTTATCTCATCAAATTCAGGCATGCTCGTTTAAAGCCAAGTTTTTATTTTGGAAGACGGGACAGCACAATCCAGACTATAAAAGATGGGATACAGAAACCACAACGTAGGCGACTCCTGTCCTCCTGTTGAATGTCCTCGCGTCTGTAAAGCTTGACCTTGGGCACTGATTGTTCAATGTTGTCATGGTAACAGCCAGCGTAGTTTGAGTAAGTGTGGCGTCAGTGAAAGGCCTGATCCACAACCTGCTGTTACACTCAGAAATAAAGTAGACAGACAGATGGATAGTTAGTTTCCTTTACTAATGCCCATATGGATATTTCAAAACACATGACAAAAACAGAGACATGAGGTAGAAAAAAGCAAGAGAAATATGGAGCTGCCACTAGACTGACATTGCTTACGTAATGCTAAAACTAGTGGACCTTTACAAGCTTTTAAACCATAAAGATAGTTAAGCTTTTATCCAGGGCAGCCATGAGTCTTAAGTCTTTTAAATACACATTTACCAATAAAAAGCCATAAAAATGAATCATTAAGTATTATAAGTCACATCTCTGCAAGAATTTACAGCACACAGTGTCACTATTTTTGCCCCATCTACACATTTAGATGAAGCAGTGCAGCTGCATTTTAAGACACTGCATTTGCTCCAATACAAAAGGCTGTATCAGCAGGAGACCACAGGAAGACGGTTTAGACTAATGTAAATAATGATCAGAAATGGACGGATGTCACATTTGCAGTTTTCTTTTTTACTTCTTTAATGCTCCAGTAATACTTTCAGCCTGTTTTATGTGTGTAGCAGCATAATGAGATTAATTAGCTACTTTAACTGTTGTATCTCATGCCTATACCAAAGTAAATAAATAAATATATACAAGATTCCCTGTTGTATGGGGTATTTTGGCAGGGCATTCATTTAGAGTTTACAGTACACTTGTGGAAATCTTGAAGATAAAAAAACAACAGTCTAGCCAGCCTGCGCGATAAGTCTGCTGGAATGAAAAGATGCAAGTTTAATGACAGATGGCTTGAGATGGCTATAACAAGATTACTCTTGGTGTTTAAAGCTTGGTGTCTGGAGGTGTCTATGTTAACAAAGAAAACTGAACTGCCTGTCGAAACGTTTTCCCCTCTTTTCACGTTATTAAACAGGTAAAATTCTTAAACTCAATCGAATAATTTCATTTTGACTTGTTAATTTCAACCTCACATCGGTTCGTTAACACAGAAATGGCATATTTTCACATTTATATTTGTTCCCTTTACACATCCCATCCTAAACCTCATAAAAAATCATAATAAAGGTCTTTAAAAGTCTTAACCTGATAGCAGGTGTCTTTGATCTACACATACTTTATCACTACTGTTAGTAAAGGATCTGTAACAGGCTAAAGAAGCTTTCTGACCATTAAAGAGTATACAGAAGTGTTAGAAATGGGAACAAAGAAATGAGAGGGACATGAAGATGTTTTAAAAACCTTAATAACAGTGGGTGGTGGACAGAGGAAATGGTTCATATGAGAGGAAGCTCTGAGTCACTTCAGTCCTGGAAATGAAGCATGCTTAGTCAACATTTGACTTGTGGTGATAGATGGATGACAGATCACCTAACCTGAAAAAAGAAGTCCTAGAACAAACAGCCAAATATAAATAATTGACGATGATGTTTTTTTCCTTATAGGCAAGTCTGCGGACTCCTGAACTCACCTGGGAGAGAGTGCGCTCTCAGGTGGACCACGTAATCTGGCCTGATGGCAAGAGGATAGTCCTGCTGGCAGAGGTACAGACACACCCAGCCATGCTTTTTCCTATTAATCCTGTTGTACAGGAATTAGCTTCAGTCCACCCTGGGTTGCAACAGGGAGCAAAGGCTTCTAGACATTTTCAGTTTGATAATATTGATAATATGTCTAAATTGAATTAAAGCACCACATGTGTCCCTTAGCTTTCTTAGAGGGGAGCCAGTTTGGCCCATAAAATTCATTCTGCTAATGACTGCTGATTGGTTGGTTAATGTTTACGATGGGCTGGCACCTGTTTCCAAATGATCATGATAACTGTTAGAGTAGTTCAATTAAAGCAGAAACTTACATGTGTATAAGAAGAGTCTGGTTTGGGGGCATCAGGTAGCTGCTGCTAGAAATTCTGTGTTGATGCGAGTGTGATTCAATTTAGAGAAAGTGAAGGCTGCCTTATGCCCAATTTATGCTTCATCGGAAATCTACGTCATAACCTACGACGTAACCGCAAACCCCTCTGAACCCTATGCCGTAACCTGACGTGCACCTCCCAAGAAATGTAACTACACGTAGGGTCGACACAGCCCACAGCCATTGTGATTGGCCCGTTCAGCACCATCGATTCCTCCTGTTCAGTTCCGGCTACTTTTTTGCTGCAGTTTTTTAATTTATCAGTGAGAGAATAACAATCATCGCCTCAGTATAAGGAATAATAATCATGGCATCAATATAAGGACTCACAAATGTCAGTAAATTCCTGGATGGAGATCGCTGAAACTATCAGAATTGGATGTGAGGGATACAAAGAAGTGGAAAAACAAACAAATATGTTTGCCCCTAAAAAAAACTGATTACACCAAAGAGCTGGGACCCAGGAGGGATAAAAGTTCCAGCATTTTACTTGTTTCCATCGGCTGGCACCGCATATGAAACACCAGGACACGACCACACAGTAATTAACACATAATGCACCAGCATAAATCATAAATGCCAGCAACGATGTCGGCCACTTACGTAGGTTATGTTGTAGGCTCTACAAAGGTTACCCACAGAAGTCTAAATCAGGCCATAAAGGGGCTCATGGTGCTGTGATGCCCAGGTGTTTTACTACAGTTGAAACCTGTAAAAATCTAAAAAATAAAGCTATACCTATTGCTTAGGCCCCTTTTTATCGAAAACATGATGAAAATTCCCAGAAGAAAAATGTTTACCCCACGGAATTTTTGGGCTACAGCTTGATATTCCCCCTTTCATTTTGGACTGTCTCGCAAGCACCAGTGTTAATTTTAACAGCAAATTTCGATTTAGTTTTAGTCATAGTCTTTTGACTAAAACGTCATTAAGTTTTAGTCATAATTTCGTCGTCTAAATTCTTTTAGGTTTAGTCGGCTAAATATCAGAAGATTATTGTTGACAAACCTAAAGTTGATTCAGTGACTAAAATATAAAGTGTAAAAGTTTGTCGTGTTATTACCGGTGAGAGTTGCTCCACACCGTTCACAAAGCATCTTATTTTCCTATCAAATGTAAAATGTGTCCATATGCCTACTCTTCTCTTCTTCCCATGCGTTGACATTTTGTCACGTTTTCATGAGAAAGAGGGAGCATGGCCACCCTGTTTGTCAGGGGAAGATCAAATTTACTGCACACGGAGATTACTTCTGATTGGATCTCGTCTCTCCAGAACATTTTCATCTAGTTTTTATTCGTTGACAAAAGTCTCAATACATTTCGTTATAGTTTTTGTCCTCGCGCATTAGTTTTTATTTATTTATAGTCTTGTTTTCGGTCATTGTCAACTAAATTAACGCTGGCAAGCACCCCATTTGTGTAACTGGAAGTCCAGAGTTATTTTGTACGACAGACAGCCCCCTAGCTAGTGCTGTTCTGCCTTACTTTGTATGTAGATTATTAGTTAAATTGGCATACAGCCACTCAAACAAGCAATACATAATGTGTAACCACTGCTAATATTAGCCAGGGAAAATAATCTGATTACATGTGTGCAAAGTTATGCCCAACACACATTTCAGAGGCATTTAATATACTGTCACTGAAGAATGTGTTTAATGGGTTCAGATGTCTTAAATGAACAAACCAGAGATGATGTTTAAGTTTTCTGAGTGTTTTTTTATTTTTAGCCTAGTGTTATCATATTTTCTACTCCAATACAATCACTTTGGAAATTAGTCAAAAGGAACATCCTTAATAGAGTTACTACCCTGTCACATTTAATAAACAGCTCATTAAACATAATTTAAAATCTTCATATGTAGTTGCCAAGTTGTTGAGGAATAAACCCTAAACAACAGGACACTTGCATCTTAAGCGAACTTTTTCGCAACTTTACTTTCCTTGCAATTATATGCACACTCATCCCTGATCATGAATATTTTAGGATAAGATGAAGTATGCGTGTGTGTAAGCGTGTGCGCATATGACAGAATGAGAGCAGTCCAACAGGGCCAGACAGGCAACCTGCCAGCCTGTCAATGCCTGCCTCTCTGAGGACGTTTGATCTGCAGAAGTTTCAACCACATCAGTACACTGGCTCCTCCATCCTCACCTCACCTGCCTCCAGATCACTGTTCTCTGTTCTGATCCTTAAAAATAGAGCAGTGCTCCAAAAATGCCATTTCGTTTAAATATACGAAATACATCATCTTATCATTTAGTATATCTAACATTATTTCTTTAAAGTTTATTTAAAATAGTGACTCTGTCAAAAAAAAAGAGGGGGCTATTTTTCATTCCTCTTTGTGTCACAGTGTAATCTGTACACTCAGGAATTTATTTACCCACATTTACGAGCATTGTTAAAACTGTAAGATGGTCCAAAAAGACAAGTTTTGGTTGATGGGACCCTTTGTGAGCTGCGTCCTCATGAGAAAACACACAGGATTGGTGACCAGCGTACGTGTGAAGTTCAGTGTGTACAGCAAATTAAAGCCCTGTGTAGAGTTTTTGTTCTGCTTTTATCATCCATAAACAACAATTGAACCTTTCTCTGTTCCCCTCTCTTTGCATACTGTTTCAGTTTCAGAGGGATGGCCGCTCAGTGCATATTTAGCATCATCTGTCTTCATCAGTAAGCTGATGCACAGCAGTAACGCACAAACTGAAGGAAGAAAAGCAAAGGGTTTAAAGTCATTTTCAGGTTCCTTGTATGCCTCTTAGTTACTTTCATTAACAGGACCGATTTCAGTGTTACACAACTGATACACATCGATTTGTTGGGGGACACTGAGATCTGAGTTTATTCATTCCTAGCTATCTTATCTAACATTTTCATCACGCCACCCAAAATGTACATTCTTACACAAAGGTAATAGCCTGCATGTGTATTTTATTCTTGTACTCTAACCTTGTGTTGCTTTTTTTCTTCCTCTCCAGGGTCGTCTCCTCAACCTCAGCTGTTCCACTGTGCCCACTTTCGTGCTCTCCATCACTGCCACTACCCAGGTAGCGCCTGTGGATCCATTTCTGTCTCATTTATATTGTTGCACATGTTTGGCTTTTTACGCTTTGTGCATTGCTGTGTTTATGTATGTGTGTGTGTGTGTGTGTGTGTGTGGGTCTGCCCAGGCACTGGCACTGATAGAGCTGTACAATGCCCCCGAAGGACGGTACAAGCAGGATGTTTACCTGCTGCCCAAGAAGATGGGTAAGAATATCATTTCTCGATGTGTTGCACTTAAAGTGGACCTATTACTGTTTTTCTGATTTTCTGTCATATGTTTAGTGTTATGGTAGTGGATGCTAGTATTAAACATGACCATGAGGTCAGCATACAAGTAATTCCTGTCAGGCAAAAGCTCAGGCTTCAGACTGTTAGGTTTTAGGCAGAAGCCCCACCCACCTGCTGTTCAAACCTTCTGTTTGCAAGGGGCATCCAATCAGAATAAACTTGGCTTAAAGGGAGGTTTTTTTTTTTCTGAAGATGAACTAAATGGCTGCACCTAAGCTCAGTGTAAGATAAATAAGGATTATTTAAAACTATGAATCATGCAAAACTACTCCGGTCCACTTTGATATCAGTACACATAAAAACCTCTTGTGTAACAAAAACAGTACCGCAGGTCCATAGGTGGCCACCGTCTGTGTAGATGTATAGGAAGTGATTACAGCGCGTTGGTTTTGCCTGGTAGAAGGCCTGCAGGCAGAGTGGTTTTATCTCTATAGACAACTCAGTAAGACTCATCTGTTCAGTCCAGAGTAGTCTCCCTGGATGGCAAATCACTCACAGTAGAGTGAATCGCGTGTATCTGTACAGACGTGTGTGCATTTCTGCAGCCTGTCACGTCTCTGAGCTGTCCCTCAGTGGTTGAGAGCAGAGCACACACATCATAAAAAAAAAAAAACAAGGAGCCGAGTGTAGGTCAGTCTGTGAGCGACCGCCGCTGTTGTAACAACACACACTGACACAGAGATGGGAGAGGGCAGGGTTTGGATGAAAGGGAAAAGGAAGATAGAAGACGGTTATCACAGCAGAGGAAAACAGCTGGGAAATCCTGCTACTTCCTGTTCTCATTGAAATGATTAATCAAATATGGATACCTGGTGAATGTAAACATGTTCTCTCTCTCTCTATCTCTCTCTCACTCGCCCTCCAGATGAGTATGTGGCCAGCCTGCATCTCCCAACATTTGACGCACATCTTACAGAGCTGACTGACGAGCAGGCCAAGTACCTGGGCTTAAACAAGAATGGGCCCTTTAAGCCAAACTACTATAGGTAAGTAAACACCTCAGCACACTTGGACTTTTTTTTCAGTGGATAAGAGATAATCCGGTAATTAAATAATGATCCTGTGTTTACATGTTATTAAAACTACATCCAATATCACACCCTCTTATTAAATCTAAATCCTTTCAAAGACCCTGCTGAATACAGGTAGGTTTAACATTCTAATCAGCATTTGATGGTCAACAAGACTGCTGCTACAATCACAAATCCCTCCAGTGTAAATGGCTACATGAGAAAAGAATTGAACAAACGGGTCAGAATAATCACTTGACCTGCATTTCTTTTCATAACAGGTACAGGCACTGGCTTCCAAAGAGTGTCAGTTTTGCTTTTCACCAAGTGACTTCAGGTTTAAACATTAATCAGCTACAGCAGCCACCAGATATTGTTTTAACCCACCACTACACCCACACTTTGTTTTGAGCAAGAGATTGGTTAGATTGATAAATGCAGGTATTTTGTCCACCAGCTTGAAGTGGATCCAGATGGACTCGTAACCTAAATCTGGTTTCTGTGTCACTCTTTCCTGCTAGTTCATTTCCCAGTTAAACGTAGACACAAATTTCGCAGGTAAAAAGTGGTGTCGCTGGGTTGGACTGATGCCAAGTAGTAGTGGTGTGCGATACTGCAAATTTTGGTATCGATCTGATACTAAGTAAATGCAGATACCATGTACTGATACCGGTACTTTTAAATTATAAAGACAGCTTGTGTTTGGGCATTGTGTGCCATTATTATGAGATGATTCATCATCATGACTGAAACATTACTTTCACCACCATATGAGCTACCTGGTTATTCTTTGCCTCTCTGGAAGGACTGTGACCGTGATCTCTGTCTCTAAACACAGCAGAGCAGGGAGGAGGGGGCAGAGCACAGTGTGTCTGCATGAGAGGAGCGGTGTTTGCACAGACGTGTACTTTCTGATGAACAGGAGCAATGTACTGAACTTACAGGAGGCAAATTCAAGGATTGATCCTGTCATGTTAGTATCCATACCAGTACCAGCATTGGTATGGATACTATTGATATTTGGATCCGCCCACCCCTACCAGGTCGCTCAATCAGCACTTTGTACTTCTTTATTTTTGCCTCCACCCAAAGAGGCCATCTGGTTGACTCAGTTTATTAGCAGGATTGCTCAGAAAGTAAGTCATGGATGGATTTGCGTGTGAAAATTTTACCAGAGGTGGGGCATGGATAAACTTAGAGGTGAAATTTTAGAGTTGATCTGGATCTGTAGTTGGATCCAGGGATGTCTAGAATGTCTTTACCATTGTAGGATAGGATGGTATTTTCCATCAAAAGCTACTTTCGACCGCTCCCTTATTCACAAGGGGTCGCCACAGCCGGTAGGTCTGCATCTTTGATTTGGCAGAATTTTACACCGGATGCCCTTCCTGGAAAAAACCCCAAAGAGATTTGTGTCTCCTCTTGTGATCGACCCATGGATCTTTTGTTTGTTAGGCAAATGTGTAAACCACGACACTATGGAACCACTCGCTTTGCGTCACATCTTCACAAATAAATATCAAATTTAAATAAGAAAAAATGGGAGACATCATCTTGATGTTTTGAGAAAAATAATGGTGTCGGGATGCAGTTTCAGGCTGCTGTGGATGGAAGGGTGACTTTGATCAATGAAATGTAAACTAGTGGCAGGAAGAACTGCTTGACTCCACTTCAGTCTCCTCATCTGTGATGCTGCTCTGCTACAAGTGCGGCAGACAGTACTGAGAGTATCCTCAGCAATGGTGATGGGCAAACTGTGACGGCACCATCTGGAAAAAAATGGGACATATGTGATAAGCTAACATCAGCTGGCTGATATATCAGCTGAACTCTTATGAAAAGTATCAGACTAAAAAAAATTTTGGTTTTATATTTGGTTTGTCAGTGCTCCATTGAAATATTCCCTTTTGATTTCTTTTTCTTTTTTAAGAATGTCCAGCTGACCAGAAGCTGACAAAACAAAACAAAAATCTGGCACCTGTCCCATCAGTAAAGACTGCTCTAAAGATTTATCGCCTTATTTCCTGACACCAGTCAGTTCAGTTGCTCTGACAGCTGCTAACAGATGTGTTCTCTTTCATTTTAAGGTATTAGCCAAGTGTTGGGGAAAGAAGAAGTCCATGAATCGTACAGACTCATAGAGGACAGGAGGGAGGACGGACACAATAGTCAACACACCTGCTTTATATCTGAGGGAGAGGGGGCGGAGCTCCAACCGAGCTTGAGGGGCGGGGGGGAGGGAAGGGCTGTGGCTTTCCCTGCTTATGGCAGTTGTTTTATTTATCCCCACCTGACACCAGTAATAATAACAATAATAACAATAACTACTCCGTGGAGCAGCTCCAGCCATTCACCTCGAGCTAGCTCCCAAACACGGTCTCCCTTCCACTCGTCATTTCGCCATCCACCCTTCCTCTTCAGACGCTCATTCGTGTGTCGAGTCGTATGTAAAACCTCCATCCTCCCTTCCACGTTGCCAGATCTTTTATCATTTATCTATTAAAGATAAAATTACTGACGCTAAAGATATATGCTATATAAAAAAAAAAAAAAGTCTTGATTTAAAAAAAATCTGTGTGAATGAAGACCACCTTTGAAGATTTAGTGTTGGACAATTTTTCCTGTCCCTTATTTTTGTTGTTGTCTTTTCTTTTCTACTTGTGATGATTTTTTTTTTTTTTTCATTTGTTTTGTTTTCTCTTGTGT
>VUQS01029198.1:0-10283 GCA_015108495.1 Heterochromis multidens | reverse complement strand
AGTGTCTGTGTGTGTTGTTGCTGGGAAGCTTTCAGATCAGCTGAATGTCCTTTCCATGCAGCGAGTCGCCGTCTTGGCTCGAAAGCATGTATGCATGCATGCGGGCAGACGGCGAGGTGTTATTTTGGCAGCGGCTCCTATAAATAACCCAGCAGTAATCCTACAGCGGTGCTCAGCGTGGGGACTGCAGGTGGTGAAATGTGACTGCTGCTCTCAGGACCACCGAACATAACTGGATATCATATTTATGTAACACTCATGTCCTCATGGTGTCCTTTTGACATCTGGATTGCATCCTCCATTTAGTCAATCAGAAAATCAAATCACTTTTGACAATCTGCTAGTCCCTTATTTAATTTTTTTTTTTTAATATAATTTATTGGTTCTATTTTGTATCTTTGTGAATGGAGCGATTTGATTTAGGATGTTTACTTGGGAATTAAGAAAAAAGTGGGTACCAAAATTTTGATTCAGGTTAAATCTCTAAAAGCACGCTTTTTATGCTGCCTTCCTCTGTTTCTAACACTGTAAATAAAAAATCTTTGAGGTTTGAACCTAGAGTATGACTGATATACTGGTTGCACAATAAAAAGCCGATACTGGCCTATTAGAGATATATAGTTGGTGGCATATTTCAATGCTTGCGGTGGTTTAAAAATGGTACTATCACAGGCCCAGACACCTAATTTGGATGCTATTATCCCACTGAATGTCCAGTTGTTATCAGTCCCATACATACCACCAGCAGGTACCCTCCTCTGCCTTCTAGCAGGCTCTGTAGGCTGTTCTCATCTATTGTAATCAGTGATAAACACAGAGCAGCGCAAATGATGCAAACATTTAGTCAGGGTAAATCTTGTAAGTTAGATCATTTAGATTTGTAACGTTTTACATGAATAGGGGCGTATTTTAACTCAAACCGTGCCAAGAAAATCTCCCCACACCATTAGACCACCATCACCTTCTGAACCATTGATACAAGGCAGGATGGATCTATGCTTTCATGTCGTTTACACCAAATTCTGTCCCTGCCATCTGAGTGTTGCAATAGAAATCGAGACTCATCCGACCAGGCAAGGTTTTTTCCAATCTTCTGTTACCCAATTTTAATGAGCCTGTGCGAATCGTACCCTCAGTTTCCTGTTCTTAACCGAAAGGAGTGGCACCCGGTGTGATCTTCTGCTACTTCAGCAGCAGAGATGCTCTTCTGTATATCTTGGTTGTAACAAGTAGTTATTTGAGTTACTGTGTCCTTCCTATCAGCTGGAAGTAGTTTGGACATTCTAGTTTGAACTGGTCGCCTCGACTGCGTCTACATACCTAAATGCACTGAGTTGCTGCCACATGATTGGCTGATTAGATATTTGCATTAACAAGCTGTTGGATCAGTAGGTTCTAGTTTGAACTGTTGGGTGTATAAAACAAGCAATTTGGGATAAGTTTTTTGATTATTTCCTAAAATAATTCTTATATCAATTTGTTTTTCATCATTACAGTATTTCCTTTTATTTGATAAAAGAGGCTGAGACAGTCCCACAGGTCCAGTTTACAGGCAGATTTTCTGTGATTTAAAGAGCATTTAGAGCCACCACAGACTGCTTATGGGAGTCACCTTCTGTAATATGGACCTGTAAGCTGTAATCTCCTCCACTATTTCTAAACATGAAGCTGGCGGGGCTTGTTGTTAAGGCTCCCTCTGTGTCATGCAGCTATAATTCATCCTCCTCATGAAAAAATTACTAAATGATGGGCTTCATTGGTGGGGTTACTCAGTCCAGATACATAAGAGATGTTAGTCAGTCAAAGTGGTCGCTGAGAGCCAAAACCATTCAGAGTGCTTTGAAAGAGAACGCTGAATGTTTTTGGGGGGAATTAGAGCATATTCATCTCAGTCATTGGATTGTGGGATGGGGGGAGGTGAATGAATGAGGTTCCCTGGCCTCTGCACTTGAACTGGGAACCTCAAACCTGACTCATTCGTCGTGTATGTGAACTGTTTGTCTTTTCTGCTGGCTGGAGTGGTCATCTGTTGTCCATGTGGCATATGTTGGTAAGAGAGGGGGCAGTCAGTTTTGACACTCTGCCCGGTGTTTGCACGCTGATGTGGTGCAGAGCGTGCAAACACAGGAGCCGTGCCAGTTCAGTTTAGAGCAGGGGCGACTTTGGTTATCAGCTGGCGGCAAAGAGGGGAGGGATGGTGAACAAGAAGTGAATGGGGAAAATTAAGGAGTGAAAGAGAGGGACTGGGTAATTGGAAGGAGAAAGGGAAGAGTAGCAGAAGAAGAAGAAGAAGAGATAGGAAGGATAGCAAGAGGCATGAGAATTAAAGAGAAACAGAAAGAGACGTCATTTCGGTTTGAACAGGGAAGTTAACTTCAGTTTCAGGGATGCTGGAGGACTGAGGGACTCACCGACTCAGTCATTTAATCCATTTAAGCCATTTATCAAGACTAATTAAGTCTAAGTGAAAGTGTTAAAGGCCTTGAAAACAAATCTTCTCAATAAGCTTTTACTTTCAGCAGTGGGCTCCTACAGGATCACATGTATTTCAGGGTAACAACTCCTTCCAAGTACTTCCATACCTGACTTTTACTACCTTTCTTATCAGTGAGTCTGGGCGGAGCATAGCAGCGGCAGTAGTCGCCATCTTCCACGTGTAGTTTTTCCTGTGCTGCGTTTTCAGCATTTAAGGATAGACAAGAACACTTGTAGCCGTATGGTGCTCCTTTCAGTTCTTTAATCTTGGTACATACACTGCCTATGGTATCTACAGCACCAAAAACAAAAAAAAGAAAGAAAGAAAGTCAAGTACCGTTGCGTTTTCAGAATGTTGGTATCGAAACGTATTGTATTGGTTCTGGTGACAACCGTAGTCAGAAGTATCTGTCCTGGAGTAGGTATTTTTTCTCTGTTACTCACCTTAAACCCACAGGTTAGATCTAGAGCCTGATGGATATAGGATTTTTAAGACCGATACCGATATTTGGTGAAAATCTAATATATCAGCTAATATTTCTTTTTCTTTCAGACACATTAAACATAAACAGAGTTGTGTAGTCATTTGTAAGTCTTTGCATTGTTTTAGTATCTTAGTAGTTTAAAAATAGTCGTTTTATTGTCATAACAAGTCGATGATTACTTGTTTCCACTCCAAACACGTTTGGAATAGGGAAGTTGCAGAGTGCCGTCTGGTGGACAAACTATGCAACGTCAACACTCAAAACATGGTTGAAGGGTGTTTCTCCCATCGCTTCTTTACTTTTTAAATTTTCTTTTTTTGCCTGTTATAAATGCTGGCTGGGGTCTAGTTAGGGCCTTGTGATATCACTGGTTTCTCTCCTCTCCTGTGCTCTCTGTTTCACTGTATGTTTGTATGCTTCTTTTTTTCATTTGCTCCTATCTGTGTGTAAAGCCCTTTCCCACATACACTGAGTAGAGTCTGGTAATGTGAAGACATCGTTGCTCGAGGTGTAGATAACTCTTTACATCACTGAGTGCTGTAAAACCTCCTCAGCAAGTGCTAATCCATCTACAATGAAACTGGAGTATGACATGGCTTTTTTTTTATAACTGTCCCTATAAAACAAAAAAAACAAGGCAAGTAGGAAAATCTCCGCCACTGTCAACATCATCCCCCTAGCTTTGTTCCAACCGTCCCCTTTAAAAACAGACAGCCAAGGATAAACACTGCAGAGCCTTTCTTCTTCTGCTTTCAGGGTCATGATAAGTAATTTTCTTCAATCATTCTCACTCCCAAGTGGTTCTCATTTCCTGGTTTACAAGTGCAGTAATGACATCAAATCGTGTTGTTCAGGCTCTCTGTCATAAACAAACTGCCGTCTGATGTCGTGCATATTCTACTTCCTGCTGACTTAGTTGCAGCAGGTATTTATAGGAGACATGGCAGCACACAGTTATTTAACCAGGATGGCTGACTCAGAGAGCACATCCTTATTTACAGTCCTGGGCTGGTCCCCGGGGCGGTTTGTACAGGGTTAAACACAGCTCACACCCTTAGCCTGAAGCTTGCCAGTGCTGCCAGGAGTGTTTATTAATTCTCATTAGCATAACATGAATCATTTTAATAATCCCTGTAGAAAATTTTCAGTTCATGTTATTATCATGCACAGCCCCTTCACCGCTTTGTTCCGATCCGTACGAGGATTTAAAAGCCTTTATCTGTATGGCTGCACACTACTTATTGTGCAGTGTTATCTTGCTGTTAGTAAGGTGTCATTATGTGTACTGTACATCCTGTTTCCCTGCAAATGAGAGGGAAATTTGTTTTAAAGGACAGCGAATGCAGGCCTCTTTGTGAGCTTATTTGCCCATCTCACTCTGCTGGGAATGTTAGTTTTGAGAGATCTTGGACAAAGTGACATTTTTCCGTTGTCTCGCTCTAAGGTTATGCTCTAAATATGACTGTGTGCATGTGTGTGTGGATCACATAAACCTCAAAGGCTTGTTGATTTTGAATGTTGCGATTGCATGAAACATAGAAAATGTGTGCAGCCTGTCTCGTGGGTATTTGTAAATCACAGGGTGAGGCTAATGTCTGAGCTTAGAGAGACCTTTTTCTGGATACAGTGGATAATCTGCTTTGAAATGCAGAGGCATGTTGACTCCTGTGCCTTCTCTTTCCTCTTGTTCTGGTGCTGCCATTCATGGCTAGGGAGAGCCTCCTGTAACTGTTCAATTAGGCTGATTAAAGCAATAGCTGCGTGTGTCCATAGAGAGCACCTGTAACCATGACTGAGTGGCTCTGCGTAAGAGGATCTGAGAGGAAAAATGTAAATGACTAATCAGCACTGCCTGGAAAACCAGCCACCAGTAAAAAGTCATAATGAGGAAAAACAAGCCTGGCTTGTGTGTGTGTGGGTGATGTGTGCATGGATGTGACTGCAAATGGACTACATAGTAATTGTAGGTGTTGGGATATGCAAATATCCCACAGTATGTTTTTGTGTCTCTTTCTATGTATGTGGGTGTGTGGGGAAACTGTGATTAACTGAATTCAGGTTTGTTCTACATTACGTGTGCTAATGTGTGTTTTGCTCTTTGCAGAGCTCCATGGAGTCTCCAAACCTGGAGTTTGAGTACGGAGACACGGACACACTAACTGCTGAGCTCTCCGGTAAGACCACAGACCATCACCTGTTGGTTTTGGACTTTGCATTTTGAAGCCTCAGCGTTACTATTTTGACCACTGCCATGCTTTTGTAGCCATACTTGGATGACAGGTGCTAAGTTTCAATCATCAGAAATGGAGCACAGTCAGATAATTGCATTAAAATTACTCCAACAAGCACCAACACCAAAAACACGATGCAGGTGCAGTTCAGTGACTCGATCGGCAAATCTGTGTTGAATCATCTGTCAATCAAAAAGCAGCCAAACAGAATCAGACTTATAGTCATGCGAAAAAGAAAGTTTTCACAGGACTCTATGCTGTGAAAAACGAAGTACACCCCATGATTCGGTAGCTTGTAGAACCACCTTTCTTCCATTGTGAAGGAATTTTGACCCACTCTTCTTCATAACGTTACTTCAGTTGAAGAAGAAGATTTGCGGGCATTCGTTTGTGCACAGCTCTCTTAAGGTCATTCAGTTGGGTTGAGGTCTGAACTTTGACTGGGGTGCTGCATCACCTTGATTCTTTTCTTTTTCAGCCATTCTGTTGTAGATTTGCTGCTGTGCTTTGGACTGTTATCCTGCTGTATGACCTCATTTTGCCCAAGCTTTAGCTGTCAGGCAGATGGCCTTACATTTGACTCTATACTCAAATGTGGACTGAAATGTGGAGGCCATTTGAGTACCGTGAACTCATTGTCATGTACAGAATACAAGTTTAAGATGATCTGAGCTTTGTGACATGGCATGTTATCCTGCAGAAGGCAGCCATTGGAAGACAGGTACACTGCAGTTATAAAGGATATGGTCAGCAGCAATACTCAGGTAGGCTGTGACATTTAAAAGTTGCTCAGTAGGTACTAAGAGGCCCAAAGTGTGCCAAGAAAATATCCCCCACATTATTACACCAAAACCAACCTTGGTATACAGAGGACTTCATGGTTGACTCAATGAATGCAAGGTGCCCGGGTCCTGTGGCTGCAAAACAAGCCCAAATCATTACCCCTCCACCACCGTGCTTAATAAGTGGTATGAAACATGGTGCTGTGCATTATGGCCAAACATCTCCACTTTAAATTCAATTCAGTTCAATTCATTTCATTTTTATTCATATAGTCGCCTCAAAGCACAAGGTAAAGAACCTATAATAATAGAGAGAAAACCCCAACAATCAGACGACCCCCTATGATCAAGCACTTGGCGACAGTAGGAAGAAAAAACTCCCTTTTAACAGTAAGAAACCTCAGGCAGAACCAGGCTCAGGGAGGCGCAGCCATCTGCCACAACTGGTTGGAGGTGAGGGGAGGAAGAAAGGACAAAAGACAAACTGTGTGTGTCTCGTCTGTCCAAAGCACATTATTCCAGAAGTCTTGTGGTTTTTTTCAGATGCAACTTTGCAAACCTAAGCTGTGCTGCTATGTTCTTTTTAGAGAGAAGAAGCTTTCTCCTAGCAATCCTTCTAAACAAGCCATACTTGTTCAGTCTTTTTCTAATTGTACTGTCATGAGCTTTAACATTTAACATGCTAACTGAGGCCTGTAGAGCCTGACATGTAGCTCCTGGGTTTTTTGCAATTTGGACAAACGTCCATTCCTGGGAACACTGTGGCATTGTGTTAACACACACAGAACAGCAACCTGCTAAAACTTCTGCTTTCACAGAGGTGCTCACACTTGCTGATGATCAGTTAATCAGGTGCATTTGATTAGCAGCACCTGCCCGCTCCTTACCACCTTAATTCCTATGGAAGCAATGAGGGTGGACTTAGTTTTTCACAGGCCTGCATAGAGTGCTGTGAAAACTTTCTCATGACTGTAGATCAAAAAGTATGACTGCTTGTTATGCATGACATGGCTGTTCGCCCACAGAATTCCTACAGTGACACCTCTGTTTCTACTTAGCATACGAACGAGAATGTGCCATTAATTTGAAGAATAATTCAACATCCGCATTCCTCGGGATTTTTTCAGCTGTTTTATGTTACACATGCAAACAAAGAGAGTCAGCGGGAACAGTGATGAAGGCACAGAACAAAAACCTTTTGGTGCGTGCTGATATTTTTTTCCACGCACAGAAAGAATGACTAATGTTAATCATAAACACTGAGATTATTCATTCGGAACTGCAGCATCTGTGTAAGCTGGTAACAGCCTGTACTTGACTTGGAGCTTGGATAATAAATGCCACAGAATTCAACAATGCTGAGAGATGTTTCTTTCTCGGTCGAGTACAAAAAGATTATTTCAAGTGCATATTGTTTTTTTTCTCTGATCCAGCTGGTGTGCTGAGAGAAACGTTGAATAACCGTGTTGATTTGAAGTCAGAATGATGGTACTCCTTGTAGATGGCACGCGGCAGCTGATTTGCCAAAAGTGTTAGTCACACGCAAACAGACAGACAGTCACCGCGGCTTTCTACCGACAGCTCCTCGGGGTCAGGGGATGACGACTTCTCTGAGAACAGGAGGAGACGCATGACTGTGTGACGAGTCTTTAGACTGCGCATGAAACAGACCGAGGAGGACAGGAGCTCAAAGCATCAGAGTATATAATAAACAGTATACAGTTACAATAATGTGAATATTATTGCGACATTATGCGGGGCCTCAGTGAAACCCCTCTACTCATCTTCTGTCTGAAACAAGCCTGAATTTTCATTATTTAATAACTTATGACAGAAAATAATAGGTCTTCTTAATTATATACAGCATTTACAATTCGTCATATGCATCTGTGCTATTTGTGTCATTCAGTCTCTCAGGTTGTGGCATGTCTGTACATACTGGGCTGCAAAGTCATCCCTATTTCATTCTCCTGTTGGTCTTGGTGTAGTTATCCTATTATAAGTAGGTTTTTAATATTAAAAGGTCCTTAAGCGCTTTCAAATCTGGGATTACAGAGTTAAATTTGTTGGGTTTTTTTCACCGTAGGTGGAAGTAGATCTCTGTCTCGACCTCACCCATTGAGCAGTGACAATGCGCACGGACAGATATTCTGCCAATTCATAATCTCTTTTTAGGGCTAGATAACAGTCTAATCTTCTTTGGCTTTTAGTAGATTGCAGAATAGGTTTTCTTTGCACTGCATTATTATTTGGTTTATTTTAATCGGTGTTTGGACAGCACTGTTGTTGTGAGACTGAGCAGTGTGTGTGTGTGTGTGTGTCTGAGCAGGGGGCTCAGCTCTTGGGTTTGCAGGGCTTTGGAATAAAGGGTGTTTATAGGGACTGGATTTAAAGTGATTTTTTTTAAAAATCGAATGCTCATTAATTATCAGCGGGTATCTGACGAATTCTGCTCTTTGCATGCTTGTTAGTGGTTTTCTGTGCATGTGTAGAATATAAAGAAAATGTCCCCCACACCATTACATCACCATCACCAGCAACATGACCTGTTGATACAAGGCAGGATGGATCCATGCTTTCATGTTGTTTACGCCAAATTCTGACCCTACCATCTGAATGTCGCAACAGAAATCGAGACTCATCAGACCAGGCAACATTTTTCCAATCTTCTGTTGTCCAACTTTGGTGAGTCCGTATAAATTGTAGCCTCAGTTTTTTGTTCTTAGCAGACAGCAGTGGCACCTGGTGTGGTCTTCTGCTGCTGTAGACCATCTGCTTCAAGGTTGTGTGTTCAGAGATGCTCCTTTGCATACCCCATTTGTAATGATTGCTTATTTGAGTCACTGTTGCCTTCCTATCAACTCAAAACAGTCTGACATTCTCCTCTGACCTCTGGCATCAACAATGCATTTTCTCCCAGATATCTGCTGCTCACTGGATATTTTCTCTTTTTCAGACCATTCTCTGTAAATCCTAGAGATGGCTGTGTGGGAAAATCCCAGTAGATCAGCAGCTTCTGAAATACTCAGACCAGCCTTGTCTGCCACCAACAACCCTGCCATATTCAAAGTCACTTAAATCACCTTTCTTTCCCATTCTGATGCTCGGATTGAACTTCAACAGGTCGAACTGACTGTTTCTACATGCCTAAATTCACTGAGTTGCTGCCATGTGATTGGCTAATTAGATCTTTGCTTTAACGAGCAGTTGAACAGGTGTACCTAATGAAGTGGCTGCTCAATTATATGCTCAATTATATGATTGTTATTGTGAACTGGTGTTTGTTCTCCTGACATTTGGGGCATTTATGAAAAATCATGTCATGTCTCAAAAGCAAACCAATAAAACATGAACCTTTTTTTTTTTTCTTTTGGTGTTCATCAAGGACATCTGGGACTCTTTTGTTTGGAGTTCTATAGAATAATTCATTTGGACAACTGCAGACAGAAATGCCACAGCATGGTTTGATTTGTCCAAGCTGGGAAATAAGTCTTTTGCACCAGATGTCAGGAAAACATCCTAACTGTAACACTGCGCCCTGCAGCTTAGGGGGTGCTGGATTTGAGCATTTCATTTTTTTTAATGAATTTAACTTCTCATCTTTCTTCTGTTGTATCCTTTATATTCTCTGACTCCGGGGGAATTATTAGTGGGTTAAGTTGCTTTTCAAGCTAAAAATAATTAATCGCAAATTGGTTTTCTGTCAGTCGGTAGGTTACAGTATTTGATTGTATTCTGTTGTGTCCACAGAGCTCTACAGTTACACAGAGGAGCCAGAGTTTGCCCTGAACAGAGACTACTTCGAGGAGGACTTCAGGAGCCACGGTACTGTGTGTGAGTGTGTGCATTTGTGTGTGAGATTGATTTTCTTACACATCGCTTCAAACTCCAGAAATACAATATTGTACTTATACACTAAAAGCTGTAAAAGCGATGTGTTCGGTGAGCTGCTGTGGTTTATAAGCTGACCAGTGTGAGGCGAGGGCGAGCAGGGACATGAAAGCTCTGCTCTTTTAAGCTGTTCAAAGAATACAGTGGGGCAAAAAAGTATTTAGTCAGCCACCAATTGTGCAAGTTCTCCCACTTAAAAAGATGAGAGAGGCCTGTAATTTTCATCATAGGTATACCTCAACTATGAGAGACAAAATAAGAAAAAAAAATCCAGAAAATCACATTGTCTGATTTTTAAAGAATTTATTTGCAAATTATGGTGGAAAATAAGTATTTGGTCAATAACAAAAGTTCATCTCAATACTTTGTTATATACCCTTTGTTGGCAATGACAGAGGTCAAACGTTTTCTGTAAGTCT
>VUQS01029196.1:0-15475 GCA_015108495.1 Heterochromis multidens | reverse complement strand
GTTACGCTGCAATAGGCTTAGGCTGCTGGGGGTTTCCCATGATACACTGAGTGTTTCTCTTTCTCTCACCTCTGTTCACTCACCTTGTGTTTTTACACCATCTCTGCATTTAATGAGTTATTATTCATCTCTGGCTCTCTTCCACAGCATGTCTTTCTCCTCTCACCCCCAACCGGTCGCGGCGGATGGCTGCCCCTCCCTGAGCCTGGTTCCGCCGGAGGTTTCTTCCTGTTAAAAGGGAGTTTTTCCTTCCCACTGTTGCCAAGTGCTTGCTCATAGGGGGTCGTTTGATTGTTGGGGTTTTTCTCTGTATTATTGTAGGGTCTTTACCTTACAATATAAAGCGCCTTGAGGCGACTTTTGTTGTGATTTGGCACTATATAAATAAAACTGAATTGAATTGAATTGAATTGAATAAACAGTCCAAAAAGCTAGCAAACAGAATTCTCTGTTTGAGCCTTCACTCACTGAGCAGAACCTCCTGGAAACACTCTCAATGCAGTATTTTTTCAGGAAATGAAGAAGTTTGTTGCAGATGAGTAAGGTTTGCATTCTAAAATGTGGTTAATGTCATGAAAGGAGGTATTTTAACCAAAGTACTACCAATATTTTTGATGAGTAAATCTAACAAATCTGGGCTTGAAAAATAAAAGTCAAAAACAGAAGTCTAAAAATGATCTTTTTCAGGGTGAAAGTCCTCTGATCTACGTATGCCACTATCATCAGACCTAATCTCTAATGGGCTTTTATACCTCCTCAGCCAGCAATTGCTATTCTGTCACACTACCCTGCATGTCAAAACATGACACTAAAGGGGTACCCAGTGCAATGAAATCCAATGAGTTGGGATCCCCAATGAAGGGTCAGTATGTACAAGTTGAGAGTGAGATTGTATTAAAGAAAAATGTCTCTGAGATTGTTATAATTTATGGAATTGCTGCAGCTAAATGGATAAGTGGAAACTGATCCAGCACTTCTGTCCAGTCTAAAAGGCTTTGGAGTCACAGAACAAACCATGTATACACAGCTTTCTAAACTTGATGAAAATAGTGGGCATGTATATTGCTGTGTTTGTGTGTACATAGTTTTGTTTTTTTCAATCTGCAGTTTCTGCAAATGCAACTTTAGGATTTGCAGGCACATCTGTAAATATGAGAAGGAAAAACCAACAAAACTGACTTTCATTTTGACCTTTTTGTTGCCTTTGTAAATGCATATTTTGTAATATCAACTAAAATTTACAAGCTACAATAATCCTAGTTATGACGATTCAGAATTTACTTTTTTATAACTTCACTGCTCAAAATGTCAAAGAACTTTAATATAGTGAAGTCAAATATTTGACCTTTTTCATATTTTTCTTCTTCTTCTTCTTCCAGATGCTCCCTTTAGGGGTCACCATAGTAGATTGTCTGCCTCCATCTCACCCTATCCTTAGCATCCTCTTCTATCACACCAACCCTTTGCATGTCCTCCTTCATTACATTCACCTTGTCTGAGGTCTTTCTCTTTTCTTCCTGCCTGGCAGCTCCATATTCAACATCCATTATCCAATATATCCACTATTCCTCCTCTGCACATGTCCGAACCATCTCAACCTTGCCTCTCTTTGGCTCCAAACCGCTCCATCTTAACTGTCCCTCTGATGTACTCATTTCTATCATTTTTTTTCTCCAAACCATACATCACAGCAGGTCTCACTACCATCTTGTAAAAGTTCCCTTTCAATCTTGCTGTTATCCTTCTGTCACAAATCACCCCTAACACTCGTCTCCACCCACTCCACCCTGCCTTCACTGTCTTCTTCACCTCTTGTACACATTCTGTTGCTTTGGTTACTCCTTGCATGTTCACCTTTACACCTGTCTCCCCCTCATTCACACACATGTATTCTGTCTTGCTTCTACTGACTTTCATTCCTCTTGTTTCCAGTGCATACCTCCACCTCTCCAGTGTCGTGGGGTGGCTGGCTAGGTAGTTGCAATCTGTTTTGCTCCCCTTTTCTCTTTCTTTCTAAACTTCTGGTTTTAGTTGCAGGTAGAGTTGTTGGGCAGGCTTGGTGCATCAGGTCCACCTCTGGGTGGAGTTTCTTCCTCTGGGCTATCCTTCCTGCACCTGTTCTGCATCTACTAATTGCATGAGGAGTATATTAAGGCTGGAGGTGACAATAGTTTGTTGTCAGATTGTCTTTGCAACTATGGTGATCTCTAGGCTGCCTCATTTCTCAGTTTCCAGTGAATGTTTATTTCTGCTAACTCGACCTCTCCTCGATTTCCCCAGTTGCTTGTCCTCAGCCTGCTCGGAGTACCTGTAGATCAGGGAGTATTCTCGCCTGCTTTTAGCAAGAGCTTCCAGCCCAACTCACTTGCTTCATCGTCTGAGCCCGTTACCCAGCTCAAGAAAGGACTGCCCTGCTCACCTGCCTGTCACTCTCCACCTGTCCCCTCCACTCTGTCTTGGAAATTCATCGGCCACCTGCAGACCCCTCTTGAGCCAATACTCAGCCTCAACTCAAGTAAGATCTCCTGAGCTCTGCAAATTCCATTATGTCACCAAATATCCACTACTGGGAAGTTGCTAACTGTGTGTCTCCTCTCCGACAAAGCCTCAGTGTTTGAATCCACTCAAATGCTGCAGCTCTCTGCTTCTGTTTCTCTGCTCGTGGGAATTTTGCCTGTCCAAATGAAATCTAGCAAAACTGCTGAGTGTTGTCTGAGCCAGTTTTTTGGGTCTGACTCTTGCCAGACCATGACATCCAGATGCTCTTCCACCTGCTCCCTACTATCACTACACATCACAATGTTGTCTGCAAACATCATAGTCGATGAAAACTCCTTCCTGACTGATCTGTCAGCCTGTCCATCACCATCACAAACAAGAAGGGGTTCAAACCTGAACCTTGATGTAATCCCACCCCCACCTTTAACCCATCTGTCACTCCTACTGCACACCTCACCACTGTCTCACTGTCCTCATACATGTCCTGCACCAGCCTCACATACTTCTGTTCACTATGCCACCTGACCTTCCATGTTGCATTGTGGAAAAAGTAGGGTAGCTGCACTGTGTTACTACTGAAGAAATAACAGTCACTTTCAACAAAAGCTGTGACCCCAACACAAACAGTTGGCTCATTTACCTTTTTTCCCCTGTATAAATCCTGCCATTGTTCCACTGTCTTTGCTGGTGGGAGAAGCTAACAAGATGCTAAGTCATGCATGACCCAAGGTGCAATCCATCAGCTCCACTCTCATTTACGTCTGTTGGATTTCTGTGGAACCTAATACAAAATGGAGACATATGGGGAATCTTTCCTTTTCTGTGAAACAGAATAGATCAGTTTTGATCTTTCCTGTTCCCTTGTTATTTCATGACAAATGAAGTAGATATAATATCCAAAGTTGATTTAAAGTGTCTCATTTTTCAAGTTTAAATATGATGCCCAAAGAGATGTCAGTGTAAATGAAGGAGGCCATCATTAGGCTGGAAACTTTAGGAATGTCCAAATAAAGAATCCGATACATTCTTAAAAAGAAGGAATGCACTGGCCCGCTCAATAACACCAAAAGGCCATAAAGACCACAGAAGACAACTACAGTGGATGGTGATAGAATTATTTCCATGAAAAAAGAAAAATAACTTCACAACATCTAACAAAGTCAAGAACACTGTCAAGGAGGTAGACATATCATTGTCAAAGTCTACCATCAAGAACAACAAGGTGCTGGTTACACTCAAGAACAGGAAGACCAGATTCGACTTTGCCAGAAAACATCTACATGTACCCACACAATTATGAAAAAAAAATTCTTTGGACAGATGAAACCAAAATTAACTTGCACCAGAATGATGAAGAAAAGGGTATGGAAAAGAAAAGAAACAGCTCATGATCCAAAACACACCACATTATCTGTCAAACATAGTTGAGGCTGCCAGTGGAACCAGGTCACTCGTGTTTGATGATGTAACTGCTGATAGATGTAACAGGGTAAATTCGGAAGTGTACAGGGCTATACTCTGCTTGGATTTAACCAAATGCTGCAAAACTGTATAAATGGATAATGACCAAAAGTATACTGAAAAAGCAACCCAAGAGTTTCTCAAGGCAAAGAAATTGGATATTCTTCAATGGTCAAATCAGTCAGCTGATCTCAACCTAATAGAGCAGCTTTTCAGTTATTAAATACAAATCTGAATGCAGAAAGAGCCACAAACAAGCAGCATCTGAAGGTGGCTACAGTAAAGGCCTAGCAGAGCATTTTGAGGGAGGAAATTCAGCATTTGTTGATGTCCATGGGTTCTAGACTTCAGGTAGTCATTGACTGCAAAGGATTTTTATCCAAGTACTAAAAACGATCTTTATATATAGTCTACCCTTCAGTCACATCTTGATTCTTTGATTTCAAATCCGCTGTGGTGGTGTACAGAGGCAAAATTACAAAAATTGTCTTTGTCCAACAAATTATGGGCTTAACTGTAAATTTTGAAAAAATGACAGACTACAGTAAGGCATGGAAATTCATGTAAAAAGAAATATACTGTTATTAGTGTTTCTGACCTGGTTTTTCATGAGGCTGAAAGCACAGCTCACTGAAAGTAGACATTTGTGAATTTGTTGCAATTTATTGTTAGTGAAGTGATTTTCCATTGCCGGCACTAAATCGGATGCATTACCATGTTAATAACTTGACAGAACATTTTAGGGAAGCTAACAGGATGTGGGGTGTCTAGGTCAGTGGGTTCAGGATCATGTCTTTGCTGTTTGTAGATGATCCTAATGGCTTAATCTTGAGTGTAACTTTGAGCTTGCACTGAGATGGTTTGCAGCCATGTGCAAAACAAATCAGAAGATTACCACCACCTAAAATTTTGCAACCACAACTCTGAAGCATAGTTCTTACCTCAAAACTGGACTTAAAGTACCCCAGGGTCTTGTTGATGACTGGTGAAAGAAAGGAGTAGCAGACTGACATGCAGATCAGTGCTGTGTCTACAATGGTCCTGTACCAGTCTGTTATGATTAAAAAGACAAAGCTGTCAATTTACTGGTCTGCCTGTATTCCTACCATCACCTCTAGTCATCGGCTGTGGGTAGTGATTTACATTCCACATAAATGAGCTTTCTTTGAAGGATATATGAACTCACTTTCAGATTTAAGGTTTGAGTTGTTGCATTTATCTGGGATGCCTTCTGGTCACCTACCAGGTCTGGTGTTCTGGGCATTACCAATTAATTAGAAGTACCCCTGACTGCATTATACAGTTCAAGAGGGGGCTAAACGTGGGTGGAGTCAAACGTTTGACTGTGCCTTACTTACTTATTCTCAGGTGCCATCTGGTGGCGGAGGCGTGCAGTACATTCACAAACATCAATACGGTCGACCCCCGCCTATTCGCGGTTCAGTATTCGCCGATTCACCTATTCGCGGATTTTTCTGGGGAACGTAACTCCAAATTATTTGCGGAAAATTTGCCTATTCGCGGATTTTTTCGTAGAGCATATCTAAAATATTTATATATATATTTCCTTGCCACTGATTGGCTGTACCCCCCAAGACTTTGTCTCGTGGAGATGTGCTGCGGGAGCCCGCATCTCTGCCAGTTCACCGTGTAGACCTCTGTTGTTCGAGTGTTTCACTGCGTATCTGTGTACTTTGTGTAGGTTTTCCTGTACTTGTGAATGTACCAATGTTACCCCTATTTAGTGTATATGTTAAAAGAAAATGGTAAGGCTTGAATACTGTATGAAAGAAAATGTGCATGCCTGAATATAGGGGTAACTTGATTAGTTTTCGCCTTGGTAAGCTGTAAGCCATATATTTTTAAGGGTAATGTTGTAAGATGACTTTGAAATGATATTAAAGTGTTTTAGGATGATAGTTTAAGGTATATTTGGTGTCTGAACTATTAAAATAGGCAGTTATAAGCATATTTAGAGGGGGTCTCAAGTATTCGCGGATTTCAGCTATTCACGAGCGGTTGTGGTCCCTAACCCCCGCGAATACCGGGGGTCGACTGTTCTGCAAAATTACCTATGGACAGAGGGGCCCAAAAAGCAATTTATTGATTACATATTAATAGTAAGAACACAATTCCATTTTGTTCATGCTGCCTATATTTTTTTTCCAAGTATACCATAGAATTACCCTGAGTATGACATACAGTATATACATACACATGCTCATTTTTTTTTTAACACACTGCGGTCAGGGGCTTCTCACTAATTATGCCAAAAGCACAAGTCAGACTTAGGACAGACTGGAGAGATTATATGCTATGTCTGGTTTGTGAATGACCTAGGTAGAAGAGCTGGAAGAATTTTAGGGGAGAGGGATATTTGAACAGCTTTGCTTAGACTGCTGCCAGTGTGGCTTGGACAGTGGCAAGTGGTAGAGGATGGATAGATGTCATTATGAGTGGCCTATTTTATATCAGGTGTTAATTTTGTAATAATAATAATAATGATGACAATAATTAGTTAAGGTTTTAATTCATGCATTTATATTTGTAATATTTGACAAGTAAAAAAACCAATTACCAACACAAGACGTAAATAAGGACAAATAAAAACAGTCCATGAAGAAGATCAAATAAAATGAAATATAATATAATAAAATGAAATTATTTTACTGTTATTTCCATGCTCAAGACGGGTGTTGAGTCCCACCCCACTCTAAACTCTAATGATGGACACAACACATAATTGGATGTAATGAAGTTGTAGTGGAGGCAATGTTTCTGCTGACTAGCCTCTAAAAATTACAAAGGCGGTTAAAAAGAGAGGAGGTAAGGGCAGCTATAGAAAAGAGAGGAGTGGGGGATTAGAGAGGGTTATGGAGAAACTATTTACATTAATAAAATGACACATATATTCAGTGATAACTGTACTGTAATGATCTGTATGTCTGTTAGTTGATGTGATGTCATGTTTTTGTTAGGCTATACAACCTCTGCTGTATAGGCAAAACATTGGACTTGCTTCATTATTGAACAGA
The DNA here is from genome assembly GCA_015108495.1 of Heterochromis multidens. Lineage (NCBI taxonomy): Eukaryota > Metazoa > Chordata > Actinopteri > Cichliformes > Cichlidae > Heterochromis > Heterochromis multidens. The sequence continues at coordinate 8,480 of VUQS01029196.1, read as the reverse complement.
AACATAGTAAAATTATATTATAAAGCCAATTACTACTTGACTAAGATAAGGTGACTACTTAGTCATGTTTACCATAAGCCAACACTGATTGTGGAAGGAAATGACCAGAACTTGAATAAATAAATTGTTTTCCAACATTTGCTTAAATGTTGATGTCATTTCTCTTTCAGAGCAACGTGCTGGGTTTATCATGACCATATGTTAATAACAGTAGTTAAATGATAATAATAAAAAAACAGACACACAAAAGCTTCCTTTTTACATTTTGATATCAAAAATGAAAAAAATGGGTTTAATATTACTTTGTAAAGTGCACCTGACTGTTAAAAGTACTTTGTGAATTATTTTTATTTGACTTTCAATTTGCTTTGCCTTTTTGCTACCACCAGCCATCTAGAAAAACAACGAGCTTGTTAACAGAATAACAATAATTAAAAAGCAGACCAGCATTTGATGCTTTGAATACACACTATTGATCACTAGATCTGGAAAAAAAATAGTGGATGGTATGGTCAAGTGTAGCCCTTTTTCTACCATCCTTCATACCAATTAATTAAAACAGAAATGTCCTCAAAATGACCTCCGGCATTGTTTTTTTTTTTGTCTTTGTGTGTGTGTGTGTGTAAATCTGTACTGTGCAAAGTATTATGCAGAAGGCATTCTAAATGGCAATTCATTGTGTTGAAATAGGAGTAAGTTTTCTGAATTGCTTTAGTCTCTTGTTGGTAAGACCACACATGCAGTAAATAGTTGTGCACAATTCCATTAAAGAGAAGAGAAATTAACTAAAAATATCTCTGATCAATAAAGTCAACAAAGTGTGCCTTAAATATTTTTTTTAAACCAATTGCTATTTTCTTTGATGAACTTTCTGAAAAGTGACATCCCAGAGAATTCTCAGTTACAATCTTGTGATCTATACATTCAAGTACTGCATACTTCAATAAAAGGGACCACTAGAGAAGGTTCTCACTCAGAAAATAACATATGTTCTTTGTGCAAGCTGTAATTAGGACCTAGCTATTTTATGCTGCTGTAGGACAAACAACTCTGGCTGCCGTTCATCTGTAGTGAGTGTTGGTGTGTCGGTCCATTGTTTATCTCGGCTGTCAATGTGCCAGGGGAAGTGTCCACATCTATTTACTCTGGAGGAGGCTTTAAAACTTTGTGAAAGGAATCCGATACGAGTAGATGAGTCAGTGAAGCTCACTTCTGTCCGATGACAGCGATACTGAGGTGAGTTGTTGAGGATATCCTGTCCTGTCCTGTCAACTTTTCTGTCAGTAAGCACTGCTTTTTGTGCCGCTGTTAGCTGGCGTTAGTGAAACTTTGAAGTGGATCTAACATTGCTGTACTCTGAAACTTAGTGAATAAACTCTCAAACATGTCTCAAGATTGTAATCAAACTCTTTATCAAGCCTAACATTAGTTGGCATAATGTTAGCTTATAAGATTATATTATAAGAGAGCTGTTTAGCCGGCTCGTTGTCAGCTGTCTGGAGAAGGTAGGGTCACATGTCAAATCTGCTGACAATAAGGAATTGTGACAATATCGGGATGTTTATGCACATTTTTGTGTGTTATAGCCCTGACTTCAGTTTAGGAAATGAGGCTTGAGGTGAGGAGGAAGAGGATGAAAATTTATTCAGATGCTGGTCGTGTTGTTTCTTTCCCTCGCATTTTCGCTTCTTTCCCTTCTCAGATGATAAAACATAGGTGTGATCCTTCTTATCTTGAGTCTGAAGGTGAAGACATGAACAAAAATTTGCCTCCACTGCATGTGAATGCCTATGAGTTCTCTTCTCTACCTTTGGCGTATTATGTATTTTGCCAGTCTCTACCCTCATATATAAAACGTGATTAGGTTTAACGGCAATGCCCATCTCAGCCACTATATTCAAGATGGTCTGTGTAGGTTCTCAGTCATGTTACAACTATATTCAAGACTATATTCAAGATGGTGGGGCAACATGGTGGATAATGGATTAATTCTAAATTTATGAGAATGCATTAATTTGTTAGAGGACCCAAGTACAATATTGTTTTTCTATTAAATAAACAAAAAACAACTGACTGTACCTTTAAAGTTAAACAAGTTCTAGGTGCTGTGTGAATAACTACATGTAAAATATGCAATTTTGTGACTGACTTCAGATAAGGCAAAGTTCAGCACACTGGAAATGTAGAAAATGGAGCTCTCAAACTTGTCATGATGTGTGAGGAGTTTGGACCAAAAATGCAGACTCCGAAACAGATCAGAATAAATGAAAACAAACCTTTATTTACGGTGAGCTGGCAAGTCCAGAGGACAGAGGAAAACTGAATTAAACAAACCAAACACAGAGGGCTCGGGCTCGGGCTCGGGCTCGGGCTCGGGCTCGGGCTCGGGCTCGGGCTCGGGCTCGGGCTCGGGCTCTCTCTGCCAGACAAGCCGTATGACAGACGAAGAACTAAGGAAACCTGAGGGCTTAAATACACACATGAGGTAATCAGGGACATTGAACACACCAGGGAACACAGCTGAACTAAATCAGGGAAATGAGACAAAGGGAAGCAAAACCAAACACAAGGCACAAGAGATGAGGGACTATCAAAATAAGACAGGAAGTAACAGGACACGAGAACAGAAACCCAGACTTGACACTGAGACAGAAAGGTAAACAAAAAGACGGGGATGAGACACAGAGACACAACTGGGGAGACAGAGAGGCATAACAAAAGGAACTAAGGTATGAAACAGCAAAAACACAAAATGCTAGGTCCTAGACCCAGGAACCACGAATAAATCTGTATTTTAAACTATAGTCTTGTTTTGTTTTTTTCAACTTAACAAAGATAAAAGTGATCCCATATGAGATTTAAACTGTAGTCTCCTGGTTGAAAGTTGTATGTTTGCCTCCTTACAAATACTTTGATAGTCGTTTCAAATAGAAACACTCCAATATGTCATTCAAGGAATGTTTAAATGATACAGTTCTGATAGTAGTAAGAAAATGACTGATATAATCATTTAATTAGAGAACTTGTTGAACCAGAAACCCAAAATACTTACCATATGTTCAAAAAGTTCAAAAATACAAGTTCTGAAGCCTCTGATTAATCTGTTATATAGTATCATATACCTTTTATGATAAAAAAAAAACAAACAAACAAAAAAAACCTCATAACATGGATCAGGAAAGAAAGTTTATATTAAAAAAATAGCCAAAATAGAGACATATAAACATGCCAACAAAAAGTTGCTCAGTCTGCAGGAAACACATGTAACTGCACATACCATGACTGGATGGGGGTGCTTCAGAATGTGCCTTAGAATTCTCCAGTTTTAAAGATTTCTTCAGCATTAAAGTAATCCAATGATAGTTGTCAGTATTTCCATTGCTACACAGCAAGCAATAACTGTTTATAGTTAATTTAAAAAAAATTTTTCAAATTTGAACCAAATACGGTTTATAACAGCGCTTATGTTGCTGCCGTGATGTAACTCGGTTTAACGCAGTAACCTGTTTTTTCTCACGTGCAGCTTTTGACATAAATATAAATTTCATAGTTGCACTTAACCCATAAACTCCAAATAGATTTAATCCTTTATATTTATAGTTTTCACATTTAAACATGCATGAGGTGTGTCAATGCCATTTACAAAGAAGAGGATAACTGTTGCCACCCAGCTCAGCTAGTTTCATGAATATAGTAAGAGCCAGCAGGTGAGTCTGCAAATAATCAATTAAATGTGAACGTTTTCTAATCTCAGCCTAATGGTTCATTGCCCTCCTCCACCCCTACTTTGAGACTGAGGGTCCAGAGGGTCATTCCTCTCTGCAATCATTTTCCTAAAGACTCTTTCTTCATTTTCTTGTCTGTCAGCCTGCATCACTTTAAAATTGTCTGCAATGCACATGTGCACATCAACTAATACTTTCACATACTTTAATCTTCAATATACAAGGACAAATATTTCTGTACTAATTCTAACTCAAGTCAATGGCCCATTGGTTTAAAGGCCAGTAGTTGAAAGGCCACATATTTTGTAACATAAATTCAGAAAAAAAATGTATCTGTTGCCAAAGTCATTTATGAAAATGACCGTACCACAAAGTACAAAAAATGGTTTGCAGTCACTATCAGCTTACACATTTTTGTAGGAGCACTGTAGAAGTAGCAGAAAATGAGAAAAGACAACAATTACATTCAGTGAGTATTTGTATGAAAACTCTTAAAATTAAACTCAATAAGTTTCTCCATTTTTGGCCTATAGTTTTGGGTTTACATAAACGTTGTCATGAACAACTCTGTAGTTCATTTAAATTAAATTTAATTCAATTTATATAGTGCCGATTCACAGCAATAGCCACCTCAAGGCGCAATGGTTAGTACAGGATAATCAACATGATTTGACTTATTTGTAGTATTCATCAACTAGTAATATGCTAACTGCATTACTGCAGTGTCTCTTAAACGTTTTTCTATCAGACTTCAACAAATTTTTGAGGAATTTTTGTATTTTTGTATGATATTTAGATTTTTGGAAAGTCATATTATGCAGATTTGGACTGTCCTACTCTGCTCTAAGTCTACACAAATGCTCTCATTGAGAGTGTTAAAATGCAGTAAAAGTTCTTGAAGCCCTGATGAGGAGAGCTGAGCATGTAGAAACCTAGTCAAGTAAAGTAGCTCTAGTGATAATATTTTATTTTGAATAGTTTCTCCGGTAAAATAAACACACTTTAGCTTCAAGACAACTCTGGTCCTGATCTTGTTATTCATTAAAAAACGCAATGCAGATTTTGATTCAGTATGAAATGGCACGTCAGACTGACTGCACTGCATGCTAAATTTTTGTTATTCGCCTTGCAAAACACAGTCCATTTTATGAAACCACACGGCATCCCCATCTCAATTTTGATTGCAAATTTTAGCATCTCTCTTTTATGGAGCTTTTAAAACTTAAAAATCAAATGATACAGTACAGTTTTGTTTTTTTTTTTTTAGCTTGCATTCAATCAAAGGTATGCAATATCAACATGGTGTTTAATGAATGAACTGAATTTTCAGATTTAAGTTGAATCCACAAGTGAATCCACCATTCTCAAAGAATCTCATTAAACTTAACAGGTCTCAGCCCAAATGTTTAGTATTTGTAATATGAGCACGGCTGACTAAGACATGAAAATTTTTATGTGAGTCACAGAGGTTGAATAAGCAAATATAGTGGTATACTAGTACTAATTGAGTTGTAGTGCAACTGTTGGTGTAGTGAATTGTAGTTATGCTATCAATTTCACTGAAATCAGTCAAATTGTATCTACTCTGTAGTTATCTGCATTGTTAGAGGCTGACAGCAGTAATGATTATTATTCAGGCAAACCGTCTGAAAATGGAGCTCCCTGGCAGGGCTCTGGGCAGAGTTCATTGACTCCTATTAAGGCGCTCAGTATCACAGAGCACATACAGCCAGAGTTATTCAGTGTCAGAGAACTGACAGTGAAGCCATTGTGTGGTGTATATGTGTGTGACTGACTCGAACACTAATTTCAGAGTGCTTACTTAGGCTTGCCAAGCTTAACAGAGCATATTAGCCTATAGAGGAAATCTTCTATGGTAATTGTGGCTTAGGAAGACTGTGTGTGTCTCTCTGTGTTTCTGAGCATCAGAATGGGTCTGTAAGTGAGTAGTGGAAGTTACGAAAGAAAGGAAACAATTGGAAAGAAAGAAATTGCATTAAGACAAGCCAAATGAGTGAAATTGTGAAAGACAAATTCAGATTGAGTTAAGCAGCATTCATATGACATGTAAAATATGGCCTGGCTGAAAATATGGCTCTGCAACAAAAGTCTTTGTGACTACAATATGCAGCCTCTACCAGCAAAACTGTCTATATTTTTGCACAACACTATCATTCCCTTACATTAAATAATTCTTAGATTTTTTTTTCCTGTACTGCTTTCAAATTATTCATTTGCTTCAGTATTGTCAAGAGTTGACCCAGGGGAACAGAATTGTCTTTCAAAAAGTCAAAGCTGAATTGCTTACTTCTGAGTTCACAATGATTTGTGCCACACAGTCTTAGAACAGTTTGTGAGTATTCAGCAAATTTTATATATGTAGATAAAGAAATAGCCACAAAATGGTATCTATTCGTTAATGGACATGGAGTATAGTGCTTTCAGTTTGATAATGCAGACTTTGTTGCACTAAGAGGAAGAAGGTGGTGGCAATGGCATTAGTCACTTATTCGCTTAAGTCATTCGTCGGTATTAGTTTTTATACATACATATAATTTTCATCACGTTGAAACCCCGGTGCTGAAAAATGCAGCCAATGACAAGATGCTTAAAACTGGAGTCCCACTTGAAGCTGTCTCCAAAAGTGAGTCAACCTTTTTTGATGCCTGTGCTCCAGTTTTTGTGAATAAAATTCTAGTATTTTATTTGTTTGTTACTTAACACTAATTATCAGGTTCCTGTGTCTCTGTGATGCACCCATACAGTCTATCGATGCAGCCTGCTAAGTTTGCTACTGTTGGTAATAACTTTCAACTCCACCCTCTCATTCAAATATGGCAGCTGTCAAAATGCTTACTGTCAGGCTTGACAATGGAACTTCACAAAGCAATAAGTGATATGTCCATTTGCTATTCACTGCTTACTGTTGTCTTCACTCGCTGTTTGGTTATGTGTAGGCACCAAGACAGGTTTAGAGAAACATCATGATTTGAGTTAAAATACAACACTTCAAGCATATCTGATGCTAGCACTAAACATATTTTCAGTTGAAATACATGCATTTTATAGTCTACGAACTGTAAAATAGGCTTAGTAAAATTCACTCCATATCTGTCAATGTTACATTATGTTTTATATTATGTATTATGTGTCCATGGTCCATATACAACCCCAATTCCAAAAAAAGTTGGGACGCTGTTTAAAATGTAAATTAAAAGAGAATGCAATGATTTATAAATCTTATAAGCCCATATTTTAATACAGCGTGGCAGTGGGGTATGGTTTGTGGCTCAGCTGTAGGAGTGAGATATGGGACAGGATGGCTGAGGGTGCGGGATCAGTTGGGGAGAGCGGCACAGCTGGCGTGTGCTTGCTAAGGACTCCAATATACCTGCCATGCGGTGCCTGTTGAACAGCACTGTATGACAAAGTTGACGTCACATCCGATGTCGCTAGCTGCCATTTCTGCCAGCTGTGCACCTTTTGATTTTTGTCATCTGGCACGTTGCACCTCTGCCGCCACAGCTGGGTTGAAGATGTACATCAAGTGTATGATCGTGTTGGTTTTTACCACCTTTTTAATGATATATCAGTACAGAAACTCAGAGATACACAAGTTATACAAAGGGAGATGTTGCAACAGTTTGAAGAGATGAGACAGTGCAAAAACCTTAAAAAACCAAAAAAAAAAACCCATATCAACGCAAATGTGGTGTTATTGTCTGAGTGGTGATACCTATCGTTCAGGAGAATACTGAAACAGTTATCTGTGCTGTAATGGCGAGCATAGATGGATTTGGCTGTGTGATGCCATTACCGGTAGCGCAAAAAGTGACCAATGCCGCAGGTATACTAGGGCCTTAATTAGTGTCTCTGCCCAGTAGGTGCGAGTGGTGGACAAACTGGAGCAGGAGGAAGGAATGCTCCGAAGCTGGGCATTCATGGGAGTATTTTTCCTGCAAGTGTTGTAATAAAAAGTTCTGTGTGCAAATCTGCTCTCTCCTTGTGATTACTGAGGAGAACCTGCAACACTGCCACCTAACGTAGCTCAGTAACAGGGAGATGTTGTCATGGTTCTGGGTCCGGTGGACCCAGTGTTCTAAGTTCATGGACTTTCTAGTTTTGTTTATCTGTCTTTAGGTTTCAGAGTTTTGTAAGGTTTATGATTTGCATTTGTCCTCTTGTGTTCACTTCAGTTTAGTTATTAGTTCCCCTAGTGCTCTCTCTCGTGCCCCTCTCGCTCTCCCTCTCGCTCTCCCTCTCGTGCCCTCGCTCTCTCCCAGTGTCTCCCACTCGTGCCCTCTTTCTCTGTCTCCCAGTGTCTCCCTCTCGTGCCCTCTCTCTCTCTCTGTCTCCCAGTGTCTCCCTCTCGTGCCCTGTCTCTCTCTGTCTCCCAGTGTCTCCCTCTCGTGCCCTCTCCTCTCTCTGTCTCCCAGTGTCTCCCTCTCGTGCCCCTCTCCCTCTGTCTCCCAGTGTCTCCCTCTCTCGCCCTCTCCCTCTGTCTCCCAGTGTCTCCCTCTCTCTCTCTGTCTCCCAGTGTCTCCCTCTCTCCCTCTGTCTCCCAGTGTCTCCCTCTCTCGCCCTCTCTCTCTCTGTCTCCCAGTGTCTCCTCTCTCTCTCTCTGTCTCCCTGTGTCTCCCTCTCTCCCCCTCTCTCTCTCTGTCTCCCAGTGTCTCCCTCTCGTGCCCTGTCTCTCTCTGTCTCCCAGTGTCTCCCTCTCGTGCCCCTCTCGCTCTCTCCCAGTGTCTCCCTCTC